>VCJN01003248.1:0-19920 GCA_006384855.1 Tetraselmis striata | reverse complement strand
TCATCGGGAATGCCATGCATGAGGGTGATCGAATCTACTTGGAGAAGTACAGTTCCGGTCAAAGTGCAGATGGCGACAACAGTTTCACAATATCCGTAAATGGTTCGCGATCGGTGATGTGTAACGGCGGACGGTGACGCGTCTATCTAGGATGAGGCTCCGCCCGCCTTGGCGGCCTCCTTCTCAGCCTGCGACAGCAGCCTGCCCTCGCGGCGCTTCTCCTCTCGCTCCGAATGTCTGTCGACCAAGAAATCAGCATGCTCCCGCATGATGCGCGTGAACTTTGCAAACTCCTCCATCACGTCCACCAGCCGCTCCCGGAACGGAGAGTCCGTCATCCTGCCGGAATCGTCAAACTCCTGCCAGGCCTGTGCAGCACAGTCTCCCCTCATCAGAACCTACCCCTAAACCCTATCCCCCCCCCCCCCCCCCCCCCTCCCCGCGCGCGGAAAATGATGGTTGTGAAACAGTCTTTCCCTCAGCCGATCTACTATTCCTTGAGGCACAAACTGGTACATCAGCCCCCATGCCTCTTGTGCGCAGGTAGGGCCTAAAGCCACACCTTGGGGACGCTGCTCTGATTGGTGCAGCATGGCATTCGCATCCACCGCGCGAGCACCCGCATGCTGTTCACCGCATTGAAGCTTTGGCTGCCCCCATTGACCTGCGACGCGGCGAGGCGCGGTCAGGTCATTGTATGGGCGCAGTGCAATGCATAGCGGAAACTTTGAACGGCGGCGGGGGGGCATCCTGTGGACAGTCAGCGAGCGCAGGCGCCGGCATGCCGGCACCGCTGGGAGGTCCGGCTGCCACGCACCTGCATCACCACTGCAGTTCTCCCCTGGGTGGGGCGAACGCTGCCGGTGTTGAGCGGCAGCCAGTCAATCTGGGTTTTGAACACGCCGGTGAGGTTTCCATGCATCTCGGGGGAGCTCCACACGTGGCCCTCGCTCCATGTGCTGAGGTAGCGCAACTCTTGCACCTGATGACCGAAACCGCAGCATATCGCTCGGCAAGTAGTGTAATGGCCCGTTCATGGTGCTTGCAGGCGTGGGAACACCATCACTTCGATTAAACGCCATTGTCACCTTTGGATGTGCCTCCAGCTCCGGGTCGCGCAGGGGGAGCCCGCTGGGGCAGTAGCACCGCACATCGAAGCCGCAGCGCTCCAGGACCCTGGCGGCCTCGAAGGCCATCAGGCGGGAGAAGGATCTGGAGGGCAATGCGGAGGGTAATGTCGACAATCAGCAACCATGGCGGGGTTGTTTCACAGCAGGCAGGCAGAGGCTGGAGGCGCCTCGTAGGAGGTATCCAGGCATGGCGGCACCCAATCGCTATTCATCGCATGCAGCGGAGATTGACTGCAAGTTGGCACAGGACACGGCACCCCGTCAGCCCGGCAACCTTTCTCTGAGGGACCCGTATATGACAAGAATCCTCGGTGCATGCTCCATCTGGGCGCCCTGTGGCCGAAAGTTGGCCGCATCTTGGATCTCTATGCCGTCCACCCAACCAGGCTCTGCGGCCTGGTGAGCCAGCCATCTGGACGGCACACGCGCACCAGCATGAGCGCGCCGCCGCATGTCACAAACGGACGAAACAGCATGTGTGAGTGTCCCGCAGCCAGCCAGAATGATACGGGCTAAGACTTTCTAAGACGCTGGTTTGCTGCATGCTGCGGGCCTAACATTGCTTGCATACGTACCCTCCGCACTTCGCGCCATGTACCTGTTGATGCAAGTAGCAGCGCATGCCAATCAGCGCACACGTGTCGCCCGCGTTGTTGCCAGACTCGTCAGAAGTAGCTACGGCACACTGTTGTCCGTGCGGTGGTACCCGTTTTGAGGGTATCGATGTGGGCGTGCTCGCACTTTTGTAAAACTGGTAGAGTAGCCTGCTTGCTCGGCAAACAGGTCCCAGTCGACGTGACTGTCGTCCGAGCCCGCCGATTCCCAGTCGGGGAGCGCACTCGCCGCGCCGCCGGACGAGGTACCCTCGGCACACAGAGGCCGGATCCCCGGAGAGCCTGCCCCCCTCCAGCCAAGAAGCTGCCTCTGCATGGGAAGATTCGTAAAGGGGTGCCTGAGCGACGCCGCCGTGGGGGGCAGCGGCCCTCGTGCTCGCAGGAGCGACGGGCAATGGTGCGGCGGCGCCAGAGCTGCGCCCTTTCTCATCGTCAGAATTGGGGCAGCGAGCCGGATGCGAAGCGCTCCCGCCATCGTTACCGCCAGCTGCCACACGCTGTGAGAGACGCCGCGCTGGTTTGCGCTGCGTGAACCCGGCCTGCGCGGCTTTGACCTGCTGTCCCGTTGTTCGACGGTTTTGCCCCTGTAGTGTGAGCTGTGAGGTCGTCGCGGCGTGATTGACATCCGCGAGTGTTGTGCCAGCAGCGGGCGGCTGGCGCTGGTATCCCCTGATACCGGTATACCCTGTAGCCATAGGTAATTACCCCCTGTAATCCTTAGCTGCTATATTCATAACGATGATGGGGAGGTCGCCATCAACGATCAGGCGGATGCGAGGCGGGGACGCCACGCGCGCTCCGCCGGCGCCCTGCTACTTAGCGCCTGTACTTAGTGCCGTGCCGGCCGCGCTCACGTGCCTGCCGCCCTTAGTAGTACAGGTACCCCAGGTACCGGTACTTTGCCTTCTTCGCCCGACTCTCCTCGTGTAACCAAACCCATCAGCACTGCGAGGCGACCTGATGCGGCGGTAACCGACCAACAGCCCCAATCGTTGGCACGCATCCCTGCGGCAGCAGGTAGTAGGTAGCTATTAAGGGGGTTTGTCTCCCTAACTACAGGTACTGTAGAAGTGCAACTCCATTCTGATCTAAACTAGTTTATGGGGTTTCCATCCTTGACCTAACCGCTTTTTAGCTACAAGTGCTGCTCAGTGGTACGGGAACTAGTAACTGTTGTTGCGCCCTTGTTGGGTGCAGCACGAGTAGACATAAAAGCAGCCAGAACAGCTGAGCCTGCCATCTTCCAGTTTTTGCTGCGTTCCACGCAACGATGTAAAAACTGTCTCGTAACCCGTTGCGAGCAAGGTCACCCCAGGTTGTTCAAGACCACACCCGGCTCGCCATCCGAGTGTGATATTCTCGTCCGTACGTCCGTGCGTTACTATGTCAGATGGAGAAGAACCCGTCGCTGAGCCGACGCTCAAGTCGTTGCAAGCAGATGTGCGTGCATTGGCTACAGCTGTGGCACAATTGACGGCTCGTGATCGCGTTGTTGATGGAGAAGGGGCACATGGCTCCGGCTCAGGGCAGCGCTTCGCGGGACAGCCGACAGGCAGCGGGGGAGCCGCACAGCGCCCCGACTTGCTAGAGCTAGCCCAGAGCGGCCGTGTCGGAGCAAAATCCGTGAGTGCCGAGGATGATTACCTCGCGGTGCCAGAGCTACTGCAGAGAGCGGAGTCTGGTTACGAGGCCGTTCGACCGGTCAGCCGAGTGCCTGGACTTTTCCCTTTGAGCACCGACCTAACGAACGAGTACCTCAAGCAGGATGACCGGCGTCTGCCGGCCCAGGAGGAGTACTTGTGGATGTCGTGTTTCGGGGCCCACATGGCCGCCTTTTTCGTGGCGCTCGACGAGCTACTGCCCTACGTCCCTTCCACCAACCAGGACTTCACCCCCTACCTCGCGAGAGCTCGGAACCACGCCGAGGCCATCGACAAGGCGTTTCGGTTTCGTTTGGCCTTCCTGCGGAGGCTAAATGAGATCAAGCGTGTGCATGGTGACCAAGGTGTTCTGGATGTGATGCGAGCCCAGCATTTTCAGCCTGCTTCGGAGCATCTGGGTTCCGCGATCTTTGGGGACCTCATGCGGGACTACGAGCGTCGTGTCTTCGAGGCGACCGTTGCCAGCAGCGCCAAGGCGACCGCTACTTCTCGAGTGGCGGCTGCAGCTGCAGGTCGCGGGCGCGGGCGAGGACGTGGCGGCGGACGTGGACGTGGCCGCGAAGGTGAGCACGAGTGACGGTGTGGGGCGCCTCTCGTCGGAGCTGCAGGAGCCTTGCGAGGCCGCCTTTCGGTGACCGCCGCAAGACGCACCCTTGCAGCTCAACGGCGGGATGAGCGCCCTGTGTCAGGACCTGACCCCCCCCCCCCACCTTACAGACTTCATTTAGACCTTCCTCGGT
This sequence comes from Tetraselmis striata, assembly GCA_006384855.1. Classification (NCBI taxonomy): domain Eukaryota; kingdom Viridiplantae; phylum Chlorophyta; class Chlorodendrophyceae; order Chlorodendrales; family Chlorodendraceae; genus Tetraselmis; species Tetraselmis striata. The sequence continues at coordinate 15,775 of VCJN01003248.1, read as the reverse complement.
GCGGCGCTTCTTACAGCTACAGCCGAGTGCGGCTCAACCATCCGCACGCCTGCACATGGCGGCTCAACCATCCGCCTTTCTTACAACCCCATCTCTGCGTTCGTCGGTTGTTACACTACGTGTTAAAACCGGTTCGCAACGACCAAGTTTCGCGCGTGTACGTTACGCACGTGACAGGCGCTATGAGCGCGAAGGGCGCGCGGGGCGGCCCTCTTACCTGAACCTAGCCCCGCAAACCCCTACTGGAGCTACTGCAAACCCGTCCAGCAACTACCGGCCAACCGCCGGGAACCTAACTGTTGCTGCCGAGTACTTTGCGAACAGTAGCCGTGCCGGTAGGTGGAACTCTGTCAGTAAAACGACGCACTTACGTAATTGACGAGCCCGCAGCTATCGCTCCGTGGGCTGCGTCACTGCGATCTCGACTGCATGACGCGTTCGGCTCAGACGAGCTAGGCCAGCGGACGCTCGACCTGCTCTCCAGCTCCCTAAGCGCTCAGACCCTCAAGAGCTACGCCGGCAGGTTGTCTCAGTTCGCTGAGTTCTGCCACGACTCCGAGAACATCAGCCCGCTGGAAGCGACTACTGCTACTGTTGTTCGGTACGTTGCCTGGATCGGGGAGCGAGGGCACATCGCAGCTAAGTCGCTGCAACCCTACCTGTCTGCCATCAACACCTTCTTCGAGCTGCACAACCTCGTCCCGATCGCCAAGGACAGCCTACACCTCACTTCGGCACGACGTGGGTTAATGTTGCGTCAGCGCCGACTGGACGCTGCCCCTTTACGTGTCCCTCTGCCTGCGGATGTAGCTTACCGCTTCGTCTCAAAGGCCGAGTTAATTGTGTCTGCTCCTTACCCGGAGTCCCACCTCGACTACCGAGCCCTCTTGGCCTCGGTTGTCAACTTCCTGTTCTTTGCCAGGGGCCTTACTGGCGTCTCCTGTCGAGTGCAAGATGTGCATGTCGACACCTACAGCAACATCACCTTGCAGATCTACCGCGAGAAGGGTCGCGCTGGCCGGCGGGGACCCGACGACCTGCGCGTACTTCTCCTTCCAGTGTCCGAGCACCCTCGAGTGGCACGTCTCTTGCGCTACTTCATCGACAACGTCCAGTCTGTCCCCCTGGTTACTGTTGGCTTGGCTGCCTCCAACTTCTGGGCTGTCAATATGGCTGAGCAGTCAAAACCTTGGACTGCGGCTACGATGTCAGACTGGTTGTCCACATCAGTCAACCTAGTCAACGCTGCCCCCCCTGCTGGCACTTCCTGGACTTCACACAGTCTACGCAAGGGCGCAGCCTCTGCAGCAAACGCCATCGGAGCGCCACTGTCCCACATCCGCTACCAAGGCGGTTGGGCCACTAACTCTGATGTCGTTCTGGACTACATCGACCCCAACGTTCTTCCTTCTCATGGCGCGTGGTTCTTCTTTGGACACATCGCCCCCCTCCGCCACTTCCAAGTCCAACATGACTCCGCAGCGGTGGCCTTCCCAGTGCCTCCTTCATGACTTGGCGCTACCCCTTCTCCGTCAATTCACCGCTCTCTACGTTCGCTCAAGACTGGCAAAACCAGACTCAACTTTGAAATGATCTAAACTAGTTTATGGGGTTTCCATCCTTGACCTAACCGCTTTTTAGCTACAAGTGCTGCTCAGTGGTACGGGAACTAGTAACTGTTGTTGCGCCCTTGTTGGGTGCAGCACGAGTAGACATAAAAGCAGCCAGAACAGCTGAGCCTGCCATCTTCCAGTTTTCGCTGCGTTCCACGCAGCGCCCCCCCTGACTCCGTTTTCCCTCCACGCTTTCGCTAAACCATCCTGCCAATTTCGGCTCTTGACCGTGTAAAACAGCCTGCGCGATTTTTTTTGGCAAAACCAGACTCAGCTTTGAAATGCTTATTTTCCGACAGCAATGAAACCGGTACAGGAACCATACGCAACCTCCTAAATTTTAGGAGGTATCCCCATACATGCCGGTCTGCAGTACCGGTATCCCACTAGTATTTTATGAGGTAGCCTGCCACATTGTTGTCGCTAATAAATTGTACAGCTCGCTACAGGGTACTAATTCTTATTAATCCTTATCCCTCACCTGGACATCATCTCGTCGCAAGCATATATTATATTATTATTCAAAAGAGCAGGCGATGCGGAAAAACTGCAAAAGGGTACAATTCTGACCTCGCAGTCTATGGGTTATTTCAAGAGCCCTATCTCCTGGCATTAGTAACTACTGCCCTTGGTCCTTGGTCCTTAGTGGGTCCTTGTTGGACCCAGGGTACCCCGGTACCCTGAATCCGTTTTTTCTCTCTGTGAAATCCGCATTTTTCCAGTGAACAGCTGGCTGCCGTACATGCGCCTAATTTGGACCGTATGGCTGAAGTACGGCACCCGGTTGTTACCAAAGCATGGCACCTAGGCATCTTTGCCGGTTGGCCTTCTTATTAGACGGAGAGGTGTCCTTCCTGATTGACACCTAGCCAACTGGTATAAATTGCCAGCCTCCGCTCCTTGTTATTCAGTCAACTGCTCTTCCCAGAAATGTTCCGACTCACTCTTTCTGACTCGTGACAGTGCCACTCAGCCACCACTACCACGGCGACAGCGACTACCTTTCGTCCATCGCCCACGGCTCACATCAGCCCGTTGCTTTTCCATCTTGCACCTTGCTTGCTGGCACTCGACGTGACTCGACGCATGCGTGCCGACTCTCGCCGACTCTTCAACTATAGTGACAATGCCACTCAGCCATCATTTCAATAATTTCCCTCCGACAGGTTTTTGGGCCCTCTCCTTTGCTTCGACGTCTTGCCCCGTGCTCGACGCCTGCCATAGGCTTCAACCTGCGTGTATCTCGACCCTCGACATCTTTCGACGATCGACGGCGACGTGCGACGAGACTTTTCTTCCCATCCGCCCACCCCTACAATTATATACATCTTCCACGATATGTGCGCCATCCTTCCACCATGTCTACCAGCATCACCACCGGCATGATGAACACCCCTCTGCCTAATCTAGCTGGGAGGAGTGCGGTCAAAAAGGACCATGGCAACGATCCACCACCGCCTGACTTTAGTGACAGTGATACCAGCCAGTTCTGAAGGCGCTTTCAGCATGCACGGTGCGCCAGACAGTGACTCCAGTGACATCCAATGGATCAAGCCGTTTGCAGTAAAGCTGACACTCGACCTCGCGACGGTCCCCGTGTGGGACCAGAACATCTCTACGCGTGATAATGCTCAGGCCGTCAAGATCTCCCTCGGCAGCGCCGGCAACCTATACACCACCAAGGGAAAAGGCACACACCATGAGCAGCTCATTCTTCTGGCAGCCATGCGCCACGCGACAGCGAATTATCCCATGGCACTGGCCATCGTCGACAACATCAGCATGGACTACATGAACTGTGGATATATATGCAGCTTGGACGGCCCTATTTACTGAACTCCAGGGCTCGGCCATAGAGAAGCGCAGGCGCTTGGAGGAAGAAATCACAGCAGGCCAGCTCCCAAATGAACCGGTCCAGGTTTACGTTCGCCGCTGCCGGGACCTCTGGAATTTGTTGCGCAAGGCACATGGCCAGTGGACTTTCGAGTACGTGGCCAACAACCACCTCATCCTAGGACTTCACCCAGCATACGATCACATTGTCGACGCCACCATCTCGGCAACCAATGTCAACAAGAGGCTGGCAACCATCATAAGTGCCGGACAGAACATGGAGGCGCGCACGCGTCAGCGTCAGCACCGCGCCCGTTCACGCACGCCGACCCTCACTTCCTGCGACCCCAAGGACCAACTACATGCCACCAGGCCCAACATCGTCTGCAACAGGTGTGACCGTCCAGGCCATACTCAGCAAAAGTGTATGGCCAGGCGCCATGCCAACGGCCTGCGTCTCCTGGGTGAGAGCGCCCCACCCAGCACCGTGAACAACCCTAGCTAGCTATGGTCACTGTCAACGCGCGCCTGCGGAGCGTCACGTAAACGACAACTATACCCATAACTTGCGCAACGACTACAACCATGAAAACATGCCTAAGCGGCAGCAATATTGGCCCACCCAGAGCGACAACGACGACATGCAGCGCCATCACCAGCCATTCGGCTTCGTCTCCCCGGCCGGACATCACCACCAGGGACATCACCCGGCCAACAACGACTCCGACCAGCATCCGACCGGATGCCATGAGGCCTACCCGTTAATGGGTGTGTCCTCGTTGGCACCACAGCACAGCGGCATGCCCGTCATGCTCACCTGCACCACCACCGCCCCAGGAGGGGCAGCCACCGGAGCACAAGAGGGGGAGGGCGAGGACAGCGCGGAGGATGACTTACATAAACCCTGGCACGTCCCCTACTCCGACTCTTATGACGACTTCGAGTCCCCGTTCTCACACTCATGGCGTGTTCACCACTCCCGCCCTCACCGCGACGCAATCTCGATCTTCGATACCCCCGACATCCCCCCCCCCCCCCCCCCCCGCTGGAACATTTACTCCCATCCCTACCCCCTCGATCCCCCCATCCACCTATTCGACATCAATTGGCAACGTCCTCAACTTGTCCCCACCCTAGCCCAACCCCTATGCCTCGCCTCACCCACATTCCCAGCCTCAGCGGCGTTGGCACCCCACATCCTTCATGCGGAGCAAGGCGCACTGCGTGGCGACCCGCCACCAACACTACCGCTCCTCACCACTGCGCCGATCCTCCCGCTGCCAACCTCTCTGGTTATCGACCATCTCTTTTTGCCATGTCATGGCCCATCGGCATCATTCTAAAGTAGAGGCTCTGGTAGAATATGCCTTCACCATCCACAAGATCACCGGCGCCGACCCGTCGCCTGAGGCTCGTATTATGTGGACGCATCGCCTACATGTCATCAGCGACAAGTACCCGGACCGTCTGCCCCCTTCAGCGTTTCAGGACTGTCATGCTAGGCCCCCATGGACGTCAACGACATCACCATCGCGGCGCTAGAGACCATGCGTCCGGTCACCCTCATCGTGTCAGGCCCACCGTGTCAACCATGGTCGCGCGCCGGTTCACGCCTTGGCTGGCATGACCATCGCTCTCGGGCCTTTGCTTCAGTAATCAGTTTCATCCGTTTCTACCTGTCTTCTCAGCCTACACCAGTGCGCTACATTGTGCAGAATCTTCTAGACGCGCTGGCCTTACCTGAAGTACTTTCCTCACTTGGCGCATGCAACATCGTGCGCGCGGCGTTCTCCGGCTCGGCGGCTCACCGCGACACCCTTCTGTGGACCATTATCGCTCAACCGCAAGACATCCGGAGCCGCGGCAACAACGTCGCCGCCATCAAGCTCGCCGACCCCGGCCCCTACAGTGGCTGCCGCATCTACTGCAACCCGGCTACCGGGCGCAAGACCCCGCCTCTCTCTATGCCGGCCTTTCGGTTCTCCAACGCCGACTACCTGATGGACGCGTTTCAACCCTCGGGCCAGCAGGACGGCCCCCACGCACCGCCACCCATGCTGCCATCGGTGGCGCTTGCTTCGGCGCAAGAAGGGCCCCCAGCTCCACATCACAACGAGCAGCACCCTCCGCACCATCAGGAGGGGGACGCCACGGTCAACTCCTCACACAAGCAAACATGCATAACTGACTTCCCATTATGTCGACCTCAGCGACTACCACCCAACACTAGTGGCATCCGCGATCGTGGCGGTTGTGCGCCCCCGCTCAGCGCGGCTGACAGCCCTCGCCCTACCAACACCCACTGTCCGCGTGTCCACGGCGCCGCGCAACTACAAGGAGGATATCTCCAGCACTCGCCCCGATGACTGGAAGAAATCCATTAATCAACTCTATCACCACGATGGCACTTTTCGTCTGGGTCAACGTCCCTGAGCTTCGACGCGACAACGAGTCAGCGGTCATCCAACAGACGGCGTGGGCCTTCGCGGCGCAGCACGAGGATGGCAACATCATCAAGCGCGAGGCCGTCGTGATCGTTCGCGGCAATCTACTCACCACCGGCGAGACCTATGCCTATGACTACCTCCCCCTCGGCTGTGGCCGTAAGGACCGGGCTTGGCATCCCGTTGAGGCACTCTACGACCTGCCGCAGGCATCCAAGGTTCGGAGGCAGCGTGGCCATGTCTACTGCCGCAGCGGAGTACGTGGCGCTCTGCGTGGTCTGCACATGTCTGGCGGTTACTCACGTTCGCTTGCGCCAAGCTCAGCCACCCCACTGCTGCCCCGGTGCAAGTATGCGGAGACAACCACGCATGCATCGTCCAGGTGCAACATGATATGATTACAGGCGCGCAACGCCACATTGACCTCCGGTTTCAGTATGCGGTCCAACTCTACCAAGACGGCATCATCTACATGCACTACACGCCTACCTCGGCCCACCTGGCCGACTTCTTCGGTGAAGCGCTGCCGCTGACTACCTTTCTTCAGTTCCGCGCTTTCCTGATGGGGTCATCCGAGGAGCCTTGCGTTGCGCCTCTGCCGCCATCAGTCATGCGCCCGCGGGATTCCACAGACTGAGGAGGGGTGTTGGACCCAGGGTACCCCGGTACCCTGAATCCGTTTTTTCTCTTTGTGAAATCCGCATTTTTCCAGTGAACAAATGGCTGCCGTACATGTGCCTAATTTGGACCGTATGGCTGAAGTACGGCACCCAGTTGTTACCAAAGCATGGCCAGTTGGCCTTCTTAGACGGAGAGGTGTCCTTCCTGATTGACACCTAGCCAACTGGTATAAATAGCCTGCCCAGCCTCCGCTCCTTGTAATTCAGTCAACTGCTCTTCCCAGAAATGTTCCGACTCACCCTTTCTCGTGACAGTGCCACTCAGCCATCACCACGGCGACAGCGACTACCTTTCGTCCATCGCCCACGGCTCACATCAGCCCTTTGCTTTTGCAACTTGCACCTTGCTTGCTGGCACTCGACGTGACTCGACGCATGCGTGCCGACTCTCGCCGACTCTTCCACTATAGTGACAATGCCACTCAGCCATCATTTCAATAATCTCCCTCCGACATCCCTATCATCACCGTACCTGTACATATAGTTTCTTTTGTCTTACATCAGGGCTTTAACGTATGCGCACTACAAACAGAACCAAGAGCAACTAGCTAGCGAGCCAAGACAGTGGCTTGGACAGCTTAAGGGGGAAACGGCCTACATGCCTCCTTACACTGGTCCAACTCTAGGTAGGGCACACACCCTCTAACCCAAGCCATGGTATGTGTACATGTACTGCTGGGTCGGTGGCAGCTGAGTCGGCCGGGTAGGGGGGGCGGCCGGCGCCGCTACGATTGGTGGTCAGGGTTGGTGAAAAACCCAGCCAGACACTACTTTTGGACAGCACCACCAAGTGGCATGTGCCGCCCTCCTACTCGCCATCTCCGCTCAGAGGAAGTCGGGAATCGTCCCCAGGCCCGTCCGTAGGCTCTGCCACACCGCGGGACGGTGTCGGCTGGCCACTCGCGGCACCGGATGTGCCGATGTAGGGGCATTTCCACCTCGTAGCCGATCTCGCCGCCAGAAACTCCCGCGGCAGTGCCCAACAAGCCCGTTGCGGCGAGTAGCGCACCCAAACCCACCTCCCTAGCACTGGCCCCGACTGCTTGCTTCGGGGCGGTTGGTGACGTCGCGCAGCGCCGTGCGGGCCCGTTTCAGGGTGGGCCTGGCCGATGGAGTAGTCGCCGCGCGTTTGCCGCTAGCCGTGTGTAAGGCCTTTGTAGCAATCGCTAGCTGCACGAGCTCCTCACCGACGGTCTCGCGCACCACGCGACAAATGGCACGCACCAAGCGGTCTAGGGGTCGACGGCAGCCAGTCTAGGGACGTGGGAGGCGGGTGGAGCCGTGGGGGGGCGGTCGAGGCGACTCAAAAGGGGTGGTGCGGTCGAACAGTGCTTTCGCACCGCGGCGATTTGGCTGATTTGGTCAACATGCACCCATCAATCGCCGGCTAGTGCGGACCCACCTCGACTCAAAAGGGGTGGTGCGGTCGAACAGTGCTTTCGCACCGCGGCGATTTGGCTGATTTGGTCAACATGCACCCATCAATCGCCGGCTGGTGCGGACCCATGTAACACCACACCATCATGCCCACTGGTGCGTTACAAGCCCTACACATGAGGGTTAAGCCGCCGGGCTCACGCCCTTGAAAGACCTAGGGTGCCCTGGCTAGCAGTGGGTTTAGCGTGTTTTGGTCCCAAATTGGCCCTTTCCAGAAGTCAGGTATGGTTTTCACTCGCTATGAAAGGTTGCGCCACGAAAAGAGACACTCAAGCCTAATCCTTCATCATCATCATATCATCATGTAGAGGACCTTTCTGATTGCCTTTTATTTTGGTGATTTCCGATATCGCCTTCTGCTGCTGGCTCATGTAATTATATCATCATCCCCGTACCGGTACCGGTAAGGATTAGGGATTATCGACTATTAATCCTTACCGGTAGTTAGTCGCTATGTGCTGCTGCTGGCAAACGCGTGCCAGCGGTGCGCAAGCGCGTGCTGACGCTGATGCTCCCGCTGATGATAGCCAGCAGCGCGCGCAGCAGTGCCTGCGCTTCGGCGCAGCATCATCGTTCCGAGACTTCTGCTCGGCCAGGTGTGGCCTTCACTTCTTGAGCCCCGCCCTGCTGAACGCCCCCCTTCCCGGTCCGACCGATAACCATTCCCTTTGACCAGCATGGCTACCTTGATTTCCGCAAGTCCGGCAGCCAGGCTGGCTCCCGCGCAGCTTCCGCGGCGCCAGCGGCGGCTCCGCGCCGTGTCGGTCACCGCAGCCGCGACGGGTGAGTGCCCGGCGGTTCGGCCCCCAACCCACCCCAAACCTAGCCTACCCGCTTGCGGGGCGGGTGGGTCACCGATGTAGACGCCAGGCGATATGAGAGGGTAACAGTCTCCGGGAAACTAACCCTTTTTGTTTCGGTATACTATCGAGAGGGCGAATATGCCGGTCTCGAAAACGTGACTACCGGGGACGAGCCGATTTCGGGCGTGGCGAGGGGGGGGGGCGCAGATGCCCTACCAACCGGAGCGGACACTCGAACTGATCTCTTTGCTCTACACGGGCGACCCTAGCCCCAAGGAACGAATCAGTATGTTTGGGTATCCCATCTACTGGCAGGGTGCCAATGCGCCTGTAATGGGAACGAAACAGGGCCGAGCCGAGAAGCGTGAATGGGCTCGAAGGGGGAGACGGGCAGATGGCCGACCAACCTGGGACGGGCTGGGGGGGGGGGGGGGGGGGGGGGGCTCAAACTGAACTCTCCGCCGCACACGTCCAACATCATCTACTCCATTTTTCAATCAGTCTTTTCGGGTGCACCTGCTGCGGCTCCACTGCACTTGTCTCGGAAGCGAATCCCGGCCGGCCGGGTGAAACGCGCCTGGGGGTGGCCGACCAGCCCGAGCGACCTCGCGTATCACTGATATTGGCGACTCGCCGCCACCCCCGCCTCGCTGACCGAGCACTGTGCACTGCAGGGCGCCGGCGCGCCGGCGCGCAGGCTCCCAACCTGTATGAGACGCTGCATGTGCCACACGACGCGTCAGGTGCGGAGTCCCCCCCCCGACCACCCCCTCGTCCCAGTTTCCACCCCGAGCCGCTGTCGGCCAATCCTACTACCCCGCCGAGCGCTCCCCATCGTTTCGTAGCCATGGCGGCTGCAGCTATGGGAAGACATAATCCTGGGATCATGCCCTGCTAGCGAGCAAGGCTCCGTGCTCCAGGATTGGTTGCGAACTTGCGCAGCGCGTTGTGCGGAACAAAGGACGTTTACCCCAATGTACTCGAGTATCCGTCCCCTGATGAGACCCCGCGCCTGCGCTGCTCCGCAGGCGATGAGCTCAAGGCCAGCTACCGCCGCCTGCAGAAGGAGTACCACCCCGACCAGTCCGGTGACCAGTTTGTGGGGCTGAGCGCGGAGATCAACCAGGCCTTTGAAGTGCTGCGGGTACGGTGGCGCAGCACCAGCCTGCTTGATTGCGCCCGCGTCTTGCACTAGCCTGGGAACTCGAGCGTTCGTAGCCGGACGGGCTGATGTGCGTGAGGGTCACACTCACAATTAACGGGTTGAGCGCATCCGCACCCTCACTTATGTTGGGGAAAGGGGAAAGGGTCTCTCCGTTATTGGCTACGTCCACTTCATACATCCGTATGGGGAGCTGTGGATGATAACAGTGCTATTGTTGTCAGCTGGTTGTTGTTGGCCATCTCCTGGGACTCAATTGCAGCCTCCTCTTCGGGAGCAGCTTTGCACTTCTCACTTTCCCACTCAAAACCATGTTTCGGGGTATGTAGACAAGTGTACTATGATGCGGCGCCTCAGATCCACATTCGACATTTGCTGTATCGAGAGACGGCCGCTCCAGTATCCTCGTATCATCCTCGCACACACGGCGTACTAGAATGTACGTTGGCGAGCTCTTGGGGCATTAGAAAGGCTCCCAATGCCGGACTGGGGGATTCCCCCTTGTTGCTTGCTGTCCCGAATATCATCTCTAACTGGAACCAGCCATCGCAGAGGGACAGCGCGGTGTCGATGTTCGCCCCCCAGCATCTCCCAGCTCGCGCCTCCAAACATTCGAAATTCCCCACTTGTCTGCTGTAAACAAGATGCGCCGTGTTACATACGTGATGGGTACGCCCAGTGTCCGCATCCCGTGGCATCCAAGTGGGTTTGCGGGTCGAAGAACGAATGTTTTGTTTTGCGGCGAGACCGGCCGTGTACTGTTCGAGGTGTATTCTGATATATGCCCAGACAAATGGGCGTCGGAGTACCCGTACTCGTCAACTTTCGCCGCGAGCGCTCGGCACACGGGTTGGCGACGCTTGCTCCCAGAGGGTGTTACCGGCCCAGCCGACGTAGCGGACAGGGTACGCACTTGGGTTTTCTCTCTCCGAGGGGGGTAAGAAACGATAATATACCGCGGACTCAAAGTGCGGGTACAGGACTTGCCACCCTCGTAGGCAAAGACACGTACGTACATACAAACCCGTACGCCGTATCCAGAAACCCCTGGGGAGACTCCGAACCCGGATCGTAATCCGTACGGGGGCACACCGCCCAGTGTCGTGGCACGCGCGTATCCGCCGGCCAGCATGGGAGGCCACGGCAGGCACTCGCCCGAAGACTGTCTCAACCCTGAACCCCCAACCCTGAACCGCCCCCACCTCCCCAGGATCCGCAGCAGCGGGCCGCGCACGACCGCGCGCTGCGGGAGGCCAACCGCGGGCGCATGCCTGGGCAGGGCGCCCTGCGCCGCAAGTCCGGCATCGTGGGCCCCATTCGCCACGGGGCGGTTGTCCTGCGGGAGGAGTTCACCATCTCAGGTTCCCCATCACCCCCCCACCCCCCCACTGCGCGCTTCTGCTTGCCTGCCTGAGGCACTCGCCAGCCAGGGACCGACTGGTGTCACGTTTCAGTACTAGCTGAGATCCATCCAACCATCGGCATGAGGCTGCGACCAGAGGGGGCGCGGGGAGGGGGGGGGCGGGGGGGGGGCAGAGCCTCGACGCATGTGCTGGTACTGCTTGCTACGGAGGAAGGGGACCGGTAGGATAACGCCGCAGCGGAGAGCAAACTGGGGCACATTAGCTGTCCTGACATCTCAGGGGGGGGGGGGGGGGGTAACCTCCATCGCGTCATTACCGCTAGTACGCAAAAGGACCGAGATCAGCAGCCGAGCAACGCATCAGGTACCATTCACCCTGGGCCTCAGACTACACAAGTAAGGAACGTGGCATTTAGTCCGGCCGTCGGCGCCCTTTTTGTTTTGTATTGCATTCCTAGATTCATGTACGTTTCTCTCTTTGCGGGGCGCAGGAGAGGGGGGGGGGGGGGGGCAGAACCATGACTTTATGATGACAGGCCTGTTGTTACAGGCTGCATGTAGCCCAGACCGCTTACTCTCCCAGTCCAGCACGCGCCACGTCACGGTGCCCTTTTGCCCGGGATTATGCGGAGCCGCGCTGGTGGGCCGGGGCTGACGCGACGCGCTGTGGTGGCGCAGCCGAGGAGGCGGCGGCGACGGAGGTGGCGCAGTTTGGGCAGCTGGTGGTGTGGATCCGGGAGTGGTGCCGCACCATGGCCTTCGCGGCCGGCCTCCCGCTGCCCTTCCCCGTGCAGGTGCTTCCCCCCCCTCTTTGCATCCCACCCATCCCGCCGGGCTGGGGAGCCCGCGGGTGCGTCACTCACCCCATCAACATCCTGATCAGTGGCCATCACGTTGCGCATTACAAAACACCCTTTATGTGCGCACCTGTGCATCAATGTATGTGTGTACCCCTTCCCTGCGTGCGCGCGCGCGCGGGGGGGGGGGTGGGGTGGGGGGGGGGGGGGGGGGGCGCTTACTTGCAACTACAACAGGCGGACACGATTAAGCAGGAAACGTGAATCGGAATGCACCGTAGGTACACCAGGGAATTTCCGACATGGTTTAGAGATGCGTTTACAAGTGTTGGGCCCCGGCAAGCCCAATGAGGCGATGCAGTGGCGCGTGGTGCCGTTGCCAAGCAGTGGACCAAGAGTGCCACGGCGGCCTGTATGCCCTCGTTCTGAACCGGGGCCGCCGCGAGGTGGTTTGGTGGTGGGCGAGTGAAGCCGGTGTGAAACATCGGATGCTCGGATATTGCTTAGTCAGATGTCGGCGCCGAGAACGTCTCGGGCAACGAGCGGCCACGCAGTCCCGGAAGGGGTTCCGGAGCTACCGAAGAGCGCGCATTTGCTACACGCATTCTGCGTTTTCCCACAGTGTACCAGTTGAGAATGATTCATCGGCCTACCGGTGCACGGCCCCAAATAACAACCTATGGAAGCACGGGTCACCCGGCATCGCGGGGCAGACCGCCGCAGCGCTGTTGACACGAGAGCGGCGCACGTGACCATCGTGTGGCTTCGTTGCTCGGGCGTCACTAGTGCAAGCCGCCGGTGCACCGCTGGTTTGGTGCGTGGCTAAGCGTGCCGTCCGCGGCGGGTGACTGAGACGACCCGGGTACGTGCCCAGGCGGACGACGTCCCGGGCGGCGCGCGGCTGTCCTTCATCACCGTGGCGGACGGCAGCATCGACACGCTGGGCGCCCTGAAGATCGTCGCCGAGGCGCGCCAGGTGCGCCGCCGTGCCCCCTCCCCTCTAGTTTTCCCTGCTTTCTCTGCCTGCTCTCGGGGCCGCGAGTCGTTGGCGCCTCTGATGGGACGTGCGTGCTGTGTGCAGGGGAAAGATGGCGCCGCTGGGTGGGAGGTCCAGGTGAGCGAGGCCGCCCGCCCGCCAGTGACCCCCTCTCTACCCGAAAACGGCGGTGAGGCTTGTTTGTGTGCGAAGTGCGGCCCGCCCCCGCCCTGCTGCCCCTCGTACCAAAGACACAGCCGCTATGTGTCGTACACCCTGGCTGAGCAGAGTGCCACCCCCTAGCTGCATCAGTGTGGCTGGCCGTGATGCAGAGGCATATTCCTCGTTCCGGGGCGGGTTCGATGAAAAGTGAAATTGAAGTGCGCCCCGGGTCATCGGCCGGAGCCGCCCCAGCACTTGACCTCTTGCGCCAACCGCGGCCGTAGATCCGGCACAGCCCGTAGACCATCGCCTCGTGTTAACCGCGATGGCAAAAGGGCTAATACATCAGCCACGTGGTAATACCGGGACATGCCCGGTCGTGATCGAGCCGGGGATGTCTTGCACAAGAGATGGATGGACGGGGACACCTTCACAATCCAAAGGGGGGGCGTGCGTCACCTACCTCGACCTCCTCCCGACTACTGCGGAGGCCAGCCAGTTGATGGAAGCTGTGGAAGCGCATTGTATATCACAGCATGCACAGCACGGAAGGTCTAACCTCCGCAGAACACATAAACATAGACACACGCTACACCTCTGCATGGTAGCGGTACAAGGCGGGCAGCAGCCTGCGCGCTAGTGGACCCTTGGTGTTGTCATGCGCCATGGTGCCCTGGGCATCGATGTCTCTTGGACCGTGTGGGGTGCTGCCCATGGCCGGAGCTGATGGCAACGTAAGGTGGGCTATATGGGGGGGGGGGGGCCTAATACCCCAACCTCCTCCCGACTGCGCACACAGGTGCAGCGCATCACCTACGGAGGCAGGCCCGGCTCGCTGCCCTTGGAGGAGCGCGTCCTGCGCTCCCTTTCCAACGCGCTCAGGTTGCCCCCTCTCTCCCTTAACAGCAGGCTAACCCCTGGACACCCGAAGCCGCGCTCAGCGCCCAGTGCCCAGACCTGACGCACTGGCGCCGCCGCAGGGAGCGCGCCAAGCGGGTGAAGGGGCACAAGGGGCTCAACATCAGCGGCCTGGCGGCCGTCATGGCGCAGGGCTTCATCGGCGCGGTCAGCATCCTGGGGGTGCGCCGCATCCCGCGCGCCGGCGCTCCCACCTGCGCCCCACCTCTTCATCGGAGAGGCCCTCTAGGGGTGGGGGGGAGAAGGGGGGAGGGGGGATGGGCTCATGCGCCGGCTGCCAGCTACGGGGCCAGGCACACTGCAAACGATGCTGCCGATACTGCTGTGTAGAAGATGCGCCTCTGCCATGTGCCCATCCAAAACCAAACGAATGTGCAGGAATGTGCGGATCGGAACGTGCCACTACTCGGGCTGTCGTCCGCCTGGCGACTGGCCCCGCACCACTGACTCTCGTCGCTGCGTGCGCAGGCGGTGGACCAGGAGGTGGGCGACCTGGAGGCATACCACCTCAAGCACGACATCCTGAAGGACATCTTCTAGGAGGCCGTCAGAGAGGAGGCCGCCGGTGCATTGGGGACAGAGGCCGCGCAAGCTGCATGCGGCCGTCCCTCCCCCTCCTTCCCCCCTCTTCACCTGGATGACACTGCCGCCGTATGTACCATACAACCCCACCGCACGCATGCACACAACGAAGCGGATGGTGTGCGCGCCTGATGGATGACGCCAAAACCCACCAAGCTCACCAAGTCTGAGGACGTCAGTCAGGGGGGGCTATATAACTGTAAAAATGTACGCATTTGATTGGGGGGGTCGGCGCACTCGCACGAACCGTTCTTATAAGAACCCGCCCCGCCCTGCCCTACACGGCTCACATCTGGACGACATCGTCACGGGGCCAAGATCGATCCGCCGGCACCCCGATTCTGGGAGCAGATATCCGTGTTGTTGTATGTGCGTCTGCTCCCGTGCGTCCCGGGCGCCGCGTACCGAGTCTGGGGTTGTCGAGGGCGTCGGAGATGCCCGATGAATGAATGCCACGGAACAGGGGAGGCTGCAGAGCCCCAAGCCCGCCTTTTGTCTGTAGCTATGCAATCCCCACATTTGCTATCTTATTCGGAGGCAGCTGACGGCCGAGAGGGCGAGGCAGGAGATGGCTCATGACCTGCCGGAGATGTTAGTAAGCCGAGAAAAACCAACATGGTGCAGAAAAACCAAAAATGCTACCTGGCCGAGAAAGCTCCCCCGCGTCCCGAACGTCTTGGTTTATGACAGCGCCCACGTGAAGCTCGGCATCCATCTCATGCGCCGCCATGCTTGCTGCCAGGCCATCATCAGACGACACCGAACGCCCCTCCCCGTCGCTGGGTAGTGCGGGGCTCGCTGATTCGTATCGGGGAGACGGGAGCGACGGAGAGGAAGGCGGGGGGGATGGCGGCACTACTTGACCCCTCGGAGGGCTGCACGCTACGCGCTTTGACTAGTGGACCCAATGCGGGATTGTGCAGCATGCCCGGAAGCCGGTTGGCATGTTTAGCATCAGAGACTAAGCAGCATCAAAGTTGCAATATTCTCAAATGTAGCGCGCTG
>VCJN01003247.1:0-18657 GCA_006384855.1 Tetraselmis striata | reverse complement strand
CCCCCCCGCCCCCCCGCCCCCCCGCCCCCCCCCCCCCTCCCCCTCCTTATTGAATTAAGGGCGTGAGGGAAAAGAACGATTGTCTGTTACAACTGGTCGCGCCCTGCCTTTATACTCGCGCACGCCATGGTGCGCGCGCCAGCCATTAGCGCATCCGCCACCTTGCGCCATCGCGTGCTGACTGTATTCTCCAGTACTTAACGCATATTCGCGAGCCTGAGTATTGGCATTAACTATGTCCGTACAATACAGTATCCGCTGCTGCATCGGCCCATATCCTGCAGTTTATTCTAGTGCTGCATGGCGCCCACCATTGATACTCAGCAGTACCGGAATCTTGATTGTGCTCGCACGGGCGTCCTCGTACTCGTAGATGTACAGCCGCTCCGCAATGTACGTCTACTGCCGGAGATGTACTCGCGTCCTCGTACTCGTAGCCGTACGATCGCTCCGCCGTCTACAGATACTGCTGAGAGTGTGCAGGCGTCAAGGCTCCAAACAGCCGGTCAAACGCCTGCAAGACTGGTATCAAACAACACCCCCCGCCGCCCGCCGCTCCCGCCGGGGGAGTGAGGGGAGGGGGTAAGGGGGCGGGGGCTACTGCTTGTTCTTGTTCTTGCGTGCCCGGGGGACCCTCCGCTTCGACGATCTCGCTGCCTCCGCCTCCGCCTCCGCCTCCGACTGTCAGTTTCTTACCTCGGCGCTTCTTCACTGGCCCCGTCCGCTTCTTGTCATCCGTCAGTGTCTTCACCACCCCGGGAGGCTGTGCCGTCGACGACGCCGCCATGAGCTCCTTACCTTGGCGTCGGGACGCCCCCTGTGCCCAGACGCCCACAACAAGCCACAATCGTTTCGCCTCCAAGCGGCTGAGGATGCGGCCTCCTCGGCCACCACGAGTTGCGCCGCTGGCACTGTGGAAGCCTTTGAGGTGGGCCTAACGGCGCTCCCGGACGAACCTGCGCGCGGCACCAGTTAGCCACGAGTGGGTGCGTGCTAATGTGGAGGGTGGAGTGTTTTGTTGCGCGCCCACCTTGTCACTCGTTTCCTCATGTCTATCTCGTCCTCCTCGATGCCGGCGGCGCGGACACGCGAGACAACAAGGCTCGCCGCCCACTTTTGCCCGGGAGAGGAGGTCTGCCATTGCGCTGTGAGCGGTGAAGGGGGGGGGGCGGCCGAGGTGGAGAAACTAACACCAAGTCGACGACCGCCTTCCGCAGCAGTCAACGACACAGCGGAGGCGAGGAGCAGCGCGCCACTACTATTTACATGCACGTATTGTCAAGAGCTAGTCGGTGCGGCATTGTGTCGGCGTAATTTCGCAATGTTTATTGTTGAAGTAGCACGGCGTAATGAATACGCGGTTTCACCGAGTGAATCCGGGATAATATGTGCGGTAGGGCGCGCGTATATATGCGCGACGAATGTGCGCGGATGTGCGCAGCGTTGTGCGGCGGTGTGCGGCCGTGTGCGGCGGTGTGCACCGATGTGCACGAAGATGTGCACGACATGTAGGGGCGGAGCGGGTGAGTGTCCGCCGCTCCACCCAGCGCCGCAAATCCCCGTGCGTGGGCACCCCCCCCCCCCCCCCCATTAGACCTGCCGCCATGTCAAACAATGTTAAATCCCCGAGCTCCTCGCTGATAAAGATGCGACGACGAGGTTGCAAGCCTACCTCGAGCGGTGGCTACAGGATTGTGGTATGACCCCGTACACCTGGAGCTGTGGAGGCTTCTCGGACAAGACGCCGCGCATGCCTTGCTGAGAAGGTTCCCTAATGAGGTCCCGACGCCATATATACCCGGATCTGAATGCTCCCGGGCTGCTAGAGGTGGGTTTGTTGTCGCACATTGCACAAGACCTGGTTGGTTTCAGCGAAGGACGCGGCGGAGCGGAAGGGAGTACAAACGTCGTGGTTATGAGCATGGTGTTGAGCATGGTGTGTGTGCCCCTGACACCAACAGGTCATCCTGCCCCCGGAAGACCTGGACGTTGCAGACCACACGCAGGTGAAGCCGTATGACGGGGAAAAGGAGGGCAAAGTCGACCCGTGGAAGCTGTGGCATTGGGCAAGGATAGCGCTTGAGACCTGGGTCGGCAAAAAGCAGAGGCAGATGAAGAGGTGCCCCCCTCCCCGCCCCCCCCCCCCCCCGCCCCCTTCTACCCTTGACTCGTGCGTCGCTTATTCTGAGCGTGTGCCTTGCAGGAAGGCCTTGTTTGCCGCCTTGCTGGAATTGCGGCGCGCTTTCGTGGCTGTTGCCGAGAAGGCCGGCGAGCTAGCACCAGGGTTTTGATCGTGGCCAGTGATCGCGTTGTTGTTCACCCCGGCGGATGCCCCCGCTCAGATCACCCACATTGATGGGCAGGCTCCAAATCTGCAGGCCATCCTTGTATGCACGTGCTTTTGCCGCCCCACTGAGGTGTACCGCGGGCCAGAAGTGAGCTTCAGAGATGTGGGACCATATGGAATCTACCTACTCGTTCACGCACAGGAACTTGAAGATTATCCTCATCGACAACCAGAAGACGCAAATCGCTGGGATGAAGTCCAGGATGACCTCATGGTTCAAAGAGAAGCCATGGGACGAGACTGTGAAGCAGTGAAGCACATTCGGTACCCGGTGATGAGCAGTGAAGCACATTCGGTACCCGGTGCGCCCCCCCCCCCCACCCAGGCCGGTGGCTGGGGCGGGGGCGGGGGCGGGGAATTGAGTGCCATCCATGTGTTGACATGAAAAGGGCCACGAGCATCACTGCCTCACGGAGAAAACCGGGGCGGAGACAGATCCGGGAGCTGCCGACTTCATCATGAGCCACAATAACTTGATGCAGCCCCTGGAGGACTTGGAGCGTGGCATGGGTGTCCCCGAGGAGGACATGCCCTACATGGAACAATACCATGGGTACATGTTTGGGTCGGACACGACGCACCGCGGGCCCGTGGGCGCCCTAGTTGAGCTGCCTAGCGGTAGCCCATGTCCCAAGTGTCACGGGCGTGGCAATGTCCGCTTGTACGGGCAGGGGCACCTTCTGGGACTGCCTGGCTGCGGCCGTGCGGACGACCCTACCCAGTACACGCCGTTCCTGGCAGCCTACAACGAGGCACTCTACCCACACATCACCCCCGCAGTGATGCTGCGGAGAAACGCAATCACAAGTTGGCGGCGCAGTATGTGGCCCACTTTGGGGATCATGCTGTGTTGCCAAAGCATTTGTACAGTGACGAGGACAACGCCAGCATCCATGCCAGAGCGAAGGAGCTGCGGCTTGTTGTTGAGGCTGCGGCTCCTGCTGTTGCCGCTGCCGCCTCCATCCCGCCGTAGACGGTCGGGTCTGGCAGCACCGCCCGTGCTTGTAAATAAGCGACAATGGATCACGTCATGCTCCGGTTGTACTCCTACACTTCCTCCACTTTGGCGGGAGGGGGGGGGGTCCTGTCCTTATTACTCGCATCGGTGGACGTGCTGGATATGGAGGTCACCGGGCACATCGCGTGCTTTCGGAGCAGTTCATTCGCGCCTCCTCGTCTTGTTTGCAATCGTCGCCCTAATCCAATGCAGGGTGAGTAGCGGGACACTGTGCCCCCCCCCCCGGGTTTATGTAAACAAATATCTAGCCGTGCATGCGCCGCAATCGGTACCCAAGGAGCGGGGTATGTGACAGTGGTTTCGGAGCAGTGCAAGCATTCCGTGCGTGTGCACAAGCACGTACGACTGGGAATGAGGCGGGGGTTGCGGATGGAGTGCATTGGCGGTGCATAGAATAGCGTGTTCCTGGGGTTTTGGCTGCATCAGACGCCGTATTCCCATCCATCCGGCAAGGAATGTCAAGTTTTGATTCACAAATTTGTGTGTGAATATAGTGTAAATATTACGCGTCTTTTACGCCGGGTGGATGGGCATCCGGCGTCCGATGCACCCCAATCATTTGCAGCACGCTAGTCTGTGCACCGCCAGTGCACTCCGCAAGCCCCGCCTCCGTCCGCGTGGGAACCGGTAGTAAGTGTTGTGTTTAGTGTGCGCACATCGTGACAACATTACACGGTGGCAATTGCAATTAGCTGTGGATAATGTGAAGGCGTTTTCGAAATCGACAGAGAATGAGGCGGTGCTGGCGGAGTGCATTGGCGGTGCATAGAATAAATAGCGTGTTGCTGGGGTTTTGGCTGCATCGGACGCCGTATTCCCATCCATCCGGCACGGAATGTCCGGTTTTCACGCATTTGTGTGTGAATATAGTGTAAATATTACGCGTCTTTTACGCCGGGTGGATGGGCATCCGGCGTCCGATGCACCCCAATTATTTGCAGCACGCTAGTCTGTGCACCGCCAGTGCGCTCCGCAAGCACCGCCTCCATCCGCGTCGGAACCGGTAGTAAGTGTTGTTGTGTGCCCACATTGTGACAACATTACACGGTGGCAATTGCAATTAGCGGTGGATAATGTGAAGGAAATCGACAGAGAATGAGGCGGTGCTGGCGGAGTGCATTGGCGGTGCATGGAATAGCGTGTTGCTGGGGTTTTGGCTGCATCGGACGCCGTATTCCCATCCATCCGGCACGGAATGTCCGGTTTTCACACATTTGTGTGTGAATATAGTGTGAATATTACGTACGCATCTTTTACGCCGGGTGGATGGGCATCCGGCGTCCAATGCACCCCGAATCTCACCAACACGCTACTAACTCTACGCACCCCCAATGCACTCCGCCAGCCCCGCCTCTTTCCGCGCAAGTCCGACGTTCCATTGTATGTATATGCATACGTACATGTACTGCTCCGAAACCAGCCCAAACTTAATGAGTGCACAAGTGTAAATGGGGGGGGGGGGGTGGAGGCGGGGCATCCACTCACACATACCTCGGCGATGCATGACAGATATTACACGCCGTGGCGGGTCGGCGGGCCGACCCGGCGGGGGGTGGGGGGTGGGGGGGGGGTCTATCCAACTACGCGTGCGACAGTGTCGTTTCGTGGAGCAGTATATGTGCCCGGCCTCATTTATACCGCCCCCTACCTGCGCTGCATGGTCCACACCTACGAATTACTTAGCACAAACCGCCATTACTTAATAGGAACCTAGCACAGCCACGCTTATATGCCCGCTTTGCCGATCAAACTTCTACGCACTTCCCGTCCCTCAGCCGCCGGGCATGGGGGTTAAGCCGCCAGCCTCGGCAGTTGCTTAGCCAGATTTTGCATCCCGTACCGTGTCCATGGCTTCGCAGCTCTGCCGCCGGTACACGCCGAGTCCGGCGCCTGCTGCCGCCGGGTTGCGCACGCATGCACGCACGGAAATACGACGCCGACGCCGCCACGCTTACTTCCACCACCTTCGCCAGTCGCAACTTCGCACGCCGTTCCGCCGACATACGAAACGCACGAATCCCCCCCCCCACCCCCCGTCCCCGCGTCATGTATAATATATTCGAGGCGACTATGCGGGGCGCAGCATACGCCGCGGCGTGGGTCGGCGGAGCGGCGGGCGGCGGGAGCCCTAATGGCCGGGCAGTATCCACACCCACACCGGCACCGCCGCTCATCTCCGACGCGGATGAACCGCCTCCCAAAGAAAGCATGCCGGTTGGTGGTAAGCGCAGCCGGCGTGGGGTGCCGGTGCCGGTACCTGTTCGACGGAGCTGTCGCGTCAGGAACCGCACCGCAACCGCAACCGCACCGCATGTGGAGCAACACATGGCGGTGCCGGCCCCACCTATGTCTATGACGGGCGTGTAACACTTGCACTTTGCGCGTACTGTTGGGTTACATCTAGGCGGCGTCACACTATGCAACCGGAAAGGCTGCGTTGCTACTGCAAACGATGCTACGCCTCACTCGGTAGCAACCGCTGCCCCGCCTATCCCACAGCCGCTGCCCCCCCCCCCCTCGCGCACCGTCCTGCGACCTCGCGTGGATCCCCGCCACCAGCAGCTCCCCGGCGTCGACGCCCAAGTCGGCAGCATTCGCGGAGGACATGTGGGCAGGGGCCATGAGAACAGCCACCTTGCGGATGCCTGGACCGTCTAGGAGGACAAGGGCCTCCTACCCGCCGGAACCACCGCCACCGCCCGGCACTCTCCACAAGTCCAATCCCACGGCAGTGTGGGCTCGTTCCAGCGTCCACACCGTACACAATGCAGCCCTATGGGCCGCGCGCTGGCATGGCTGTCGTCCGAGTCAGCCCCCGGCGGGGGCGGCGGCGTGGCAAGGTAGAAATGTTGAGCTCGCGCGACCATGGTGGTATACTTGGCGTCTTCGCGCTCCGCCAGCAGGCAGCCCTCCTGCTCGTGCATGGGATAGCAGCACGTATAGTGCCGCTTCATGGAGTCACGGGTGGAGTATGTCATGATGATCGTGTATGTATGTGATGATGGGCGTCCATGGGATGTTAACCGCCATTTGGTGCCTCGAGGTGTGAAGATTTCGACTTGGTGTGACGCAGCCGGGCGCAGCTCTCCAGTATCTTGCATGGATGTAGAATGTGGTAGAGCTACGCCGTGGCGGTGATGAGAGTCGAATCAGACGTGTATGTATCACCGAGTCGTACTACGGGACCATGTACCCAAGGGTCCATTCGCCACCCGCGTCTCTCAATTGGATTCCGAAGCTTCTTGATACGCCGTATGTAAATAAAGTGTTGCCAGTTTGCAGCCCGGCTTAGGAACCAATCCGGCGGGGGGGCGCCGCGACAACAACTCGAGGCCGCGCAGTACACGCTGCCAGAGGGGGTGCTGGCCTTCTATGTCACGCCCGCATATCGCACCGGCATCACGGACCCCTCAACAAGGTCGCGCTGCTGGGGCTGCCTCGTCCTCCTCAACAAAGTCGCGCGCCAACACCGACACCATCACTCACTATCATGCGTGCAGAGATCTAGGCCGTATGGCCACGAGATGATGACGACGTGTACTTGCCGGTGCAAGGTGCGTTGGACGAGGTTGTTGCCCATGAGTGGGCGGCGGGCCTTGTTGTCTCGCGTGGATCCGCGCCGCCGGCATCGAGGAGGACGAGAAAGACACGAGGAATCGCGTGACAAGGTGGGCACGCAACAAAACATTCCACCCTCCACATAAGCACGCACCTACTCGTGGCTAACTTGTGCCGCGCGCAGGTTCGTCCGGGAGCGCCGTAAGGCCCACCTAAACGCCAAGCGCGCACTGTGAGATTCAGATGTGACGTAAATGTCCCCTACTGGTGACGAACGACGACATACGGGGACGATACGGGACGTACGAGGGACGTGGATTTCATACCGAGTAGCGACGACTATCTCGCGCGACCTGTAAAGCACTATATGAATTTCTCGTTTCGATAATTTCATCAAATTGATATGCGCACGCGGGCTCGCGTGTCGCGCGCCGACGCGGAGCACCCGGGCTAAGTACAGGCGGCTGCACGTACACGCTGCACGTCGCTGCACATCGCTGACCCCGCGTTGTGCGGCGATGTGCGGCGATGTGCGGCACGTTGTGCGGCGTTGTGCGGCACGACTGGCGGAGGTGTGGGCGGATGTAGGTGGTACGGTAGGTGGTAGGCGGTAGGTGGTGTTCGTAGGTGCGCGTTTTAATGCAGCCGCCCTAACTGCTGATGATTGTGTAACGCCCCAGCACGCGCATGAAGTACGGGGCCGCCTCACGGTCACCGCCGCTCACCGCTAAACCAAGCGCGGACAGCCGCGCACTCGCATCTCTGCTGCCTGCCGGTGGTGGATTACATCCACCCCCAACTCTCAGCCCCCCCCCCCCCCCCCCCCCCCCGCCCCCCGCGCGCGGCAGCAGGCATGCCGGGAAAGGGATGGATATCGAGTGTGTCGCAGGATGGCGTGTACACATGCAAGCATTGCCAGGGCTGGGTGACTGGCAGTAGTGAGAAGACGGCGCGAGAGCGGCACTTCCTAAAACACCCGAACTGTAGCCACTCGTTGAAGCGTGCGGCTAAGTTGCGCCGCAAGGCCGCCTTATCACAAGCAGTAGCAGCAGGGGCGGCAGCAGCAGGGGCGTCAGCAGGAGTAGCTGCAGCCGTCGAAAACGGCCCGCCGGCGCCGGTCTCGGACGACGGCGGCTCGAAGGAGGACGATCTGATGGGCGTGGGCGAGGACCCCGTTGGCGAAGACGCTATGGACATCGACGCGCCTGCGTGGCCGCCGGCGGGCGTGGAAGCCGCCGATGAGGGCGTGATACGGGAAGGCGATCCCGGTGACTTGTACATGAAGGTCATCGCCAAGAAGTTCCGGGGAGTATGGCACTACGGCGTGATAACCGGCGTCGTTACCGAGTGGGTGTTGGAGGACTACGGCGGGGCGACCCAGTGGCGCGCTGTTTTCGAGGACGGTGACACTGTGGACCTTCTGCGTTAAGAGGTGAGTGGGCCCGGCCCATGTGAAGAGCAAGAACTTTAACAACTCCGCTGACAGCGACTGGCAGCTGCTGCATGACATCATGCCCGCCGGCTTCACTTGGGGTGGGATGGCCGTGCCACGCAGCCACAAGGCGATGCGGAAGTTCCTGCGGGTACGGCCGGGATGTCTGCCTGGGTGCGTGCTTGACGCGGCGCGTCTTGGGGTGTCACCCCTCACGCCCTCGCCTCCCGATTTATGCAGGTGCCTGATACATCCAGATATGCCCGGCACACTATTGAAAGATGGGCGTGAGGGAAAAGAACGACTGTCTGTTACAACGGGTCGCGCCCTGCCTTTATACTCGCGCACGCCCTGGTGCGCGCGCCAGCCACTAGCGCATCCGCCACCGTGCGCCATGGCGTGGTGACTGTATTCTCCAGTACTTAACGCATATGTGCGAGCCTGAGTATTGGCATTAAGTATGTCCGTACCATACAGTATCCGCTGCTGCATCGGCCGATATCCTGCAGTATATTCTAGTACTGCATGGCGCCCACCATTGATACTCAGCAGTACCGGAATCTTGATTGTGCTCGCACGGGCGTCCTCGTACTCGTAGATGTACAGCCGCTCCGCGATGTACGTGTTGTTTGATACCAGTCTTGCAGGCGTTTGACCGGCTGTTTGGAGCCTTGACGCCTGCACACTCTCAGCAGTATTTGTAGACGGCGGAGCGATCGTACGGCTACGAGAACGAGGACGCGAGTACATCTCCGGCAGTAAACGTACATCGCGGAGCGGCTGTACATCTACGAGTACGAGGACGCCCGTGCTAGCACAATCAAGATTCCGGTACTGCTGAGTATCAACGGTGGGCGCCATGCAGCACTAGAATATACTGCAGGATATCGGCCGATGCAGCAGCGGATACTGTATTGTACGGACATAGATAATGCCAATACTCAGGCTCGCACATATGCGTTAAGCACTGGAGAATACAGTCAGCGCGCGATGGCGCAAGGTGGCGGATGCGCTAATGACTGGCGCGCGCACCAGGGCGTTTTAAAGGCAGGGCGCGACCCGTTGTAAGACGATCGTTCTTTTCCCTCACGCCCATCTTTCAACAGTACGTCTACTGCCGGAGATGTACTCGCGTCCTCGTACTCGTAACATACGATCGCTCCGCCGTCTACAGATACTGCTGAGAGTGTGAAGGCGTCAAGGCACCAAACAGCCAGTCAAACGCCTGCAAGACTGGTATCAAACAACACACATGTGCCCCAAGGGGTGCGTGGCGTTCAGCGGGGCGCCCGGGAAGGCTGGCGGATTGGCGAACCTCCCCGACCAGCACTGCCCAGTGCGCAAAGCAATCAGGTTTATCCGCATGCCTGCTGGCGGAGCGCGAAGACGCCAAGTACACCACCATGGTCGCGCGAGCTCAACACTTCTACCTTGCCACGCCGCCGCCCCCGCCGGGGGCTGACTCGGACGACAGCCATGCCAGCGCGCGGCCCATAGGGCTGCATTGTGTACAGTGTGGACGCTGGAACGAGCCCACACTGCCGTGGGCTTAGACTTGTGGAGAGTGCCGGGCGGCGGCGGTGGTTCCGGAGGGGAGGAGGCCCTTGTCCTCCTAGACGGTCCAGGCATCCGCAAGGTGGCTGTTCTCATGGCCCCTGCCCACATGTCCTCCGCGAATGCTGCCGACTTGGGCGTCGACGCCGGGGAGCTGCTGGTGGCGGGGATCCACGCGAGGTCGCAGGACGGTGCGCGAGGGGGGGGGGGGGGCAGCGGCTGTGGGATAGGGGCAGCGGTTGCTACCGAGTGAGGCGTATCATCGTTTGCAGTAGCAACGCAGCCTTTCCGGTTGCATAGTGTGACGCCGCCTGGATGTAACCCAACAGTACGCGCAAAGTGCAAGTGCAAGCTGCTGGTGGCGGGGATCCACGCGAGGTCGCAGGACGGTGCGCGAGGGGAAGGGGGGGGCAGCGGCTGTGGGATAGGCGGGGCAGCGGTTGCTACCGAGTGAGGCATAGCATCGTTTGCAGTAGCAACGCAGCCTTTCCGGTTGCATAGTGTGACGCCGCCTGGACGTAACCCAGCAGTACGCGCAAAGTGCAAGTGCAAGCTGCTGGTGGCGGGGACCCCGCGCGCGGGGGGGGGGGGGGGGGGGGCAGCGGCTGTGGGATAGGCGGGGCAGCGGTTGCTACCGAGTGAGGCATAGCATCGTTTGCAGTAGCAACGCAGCCTTTCCGGTTGCATAGTGTGACGCCGCCTGGATGTAACCCAGCAGTACGGGCAAAGTGCAAGTGCAAGCTGTTGGTGGCGGGGATCCACGCGAGGTCGCAGGACGGTGCGCGAGGGGAAGGGGGGGGGGGGGCAGCGGCTGTGGGATAGGCGGGGCAGCGGTTGCTACCGAGTGAGGCGTAGCATCGTTTGCAGTAGCAACGCAGCCTTTCCGTTTCATAGTGTGACGCCGGCTAGATTTAACCCAGCCGTACGCGCAAAGTGCAAGTGTTACACGCCCGTGTGCCCCACCCAGTATCATTTCGCCCGACTTCACTGGTGGCATGTCTCGCTCTCCATCATCTCTCGGGCCGTCCGCCGCCTCACCCTGCGCACCCTACCAACCGCGCGTGCCTTCTCGGAAGCCTCACACACGGCGGCGCGAGTCGCGTCGTGGAACACGTCCCTGACATGGCGTAACTCCGCCCTCACCGCGGCCGTGGTCGGGCAGGGGACCGCCCGCTGATGGGTCGCCATGCATGGGTACTTGGGTCCGCACAAAGCCGGGGTCCCGTCGCAGCAACACTCCCAGTCCGTCCGTTGGCCGCAGTACACGCATGACGGGCGTCCGGCCAGGACACGCACATGATAGTGCATGTGGCCGCCTCCCGCCACTGCTCGTAGTGCTCCGGTCAACATGGCGACGAGCAAGTCGGCATGTCCCGCAGGTGGCTGCGGGGCGGGTGGCGCGAGCGTAGCCTCGCTCGCCTCGACAACCCCCTCAGCCCTATCAGTCGCCTCAACCACGGCCTCCTCCGCCTCCTGACGCGGCGCATCAGGCGCATCATCGTCGCATGGCAGGGACACGGAAAACTGACTTGGAGGTTCCATGCAATATTGTGGTGTACTCTGATAAAATTCCAGATAGAGATCCCTCTTTGCGAGGGGTTCAGAACAGCAGTATTTAGCGAACTCAAAATGTGGTTACGGTATGTGTTATGACTACTATTGATTTCACAGTTATAACTATGAAACACCCGCGACCCATGAGGCGGCGAGGAGTGCGGCCCTCCCAGTGATGTGAGGAGGTGGCCCTAGACATAGGTGGGGCCGGCACCGCCATGTGTGTTGCTCCACATGCGGTGCGGTTGCGGTTGCGGTGCGGTTCCTGACGCGACAGCTCCGTCGCATAGGCACCGGCACCCCACGCCTGCTGCGCTTACCACCAACCGGCATGTTTCCTTTGGGAGGCGGTTCATCCGCGTCGGAGATGAGCGGCGGTGCCGGTGTGGGTGTGGATACTGCCCGGCCGTTAGGGCTCCCGCCGCCCGCCGCTCCGCCGACCCACGCCGCGGCGTGTGCTGCGCCCCGCATAGTCGCCTCGAATATATTATACATGACGCGGGGACGGGGGGTGGGGGGGGGGGGATTCGTGCGTTTCGTATGTCGGCGGAACGGCGTGCGAAGCTGCGGCTGGCGAAGGTGGTGGAAGTAAGCGTGGCGGCGTCGGCGGCGTATTACCGTGCGTGCATGCGTGCGCAACCCGGCGGCAGCAGGCGCCGGACTCGGCGTGTACCGGCGGCAGAGCTGTGAAGCCATGGACACGGTACGGGATGCCAAGTCTGGCTAAGCAACTGCCGAGGCTGGCGGCTTAACCCCCATGTCCGGCGGCTGAGGGACGGGAAGTGCGTAGAAGTTCATCGGCAAAGCGGGCATATAAGCATGGCTGTGATAGGTTCCTATTAAGTAATGGCGGTTTGTGCTAAGTAATTCGTAGGGGTGGACCATGCAGCGCAGGTAGGGGGCGGTATAAATGAGGCCGGGCACATATACTGCTCCACGGAACGACACTGTCGCACGTGTAGTTGAATAGACCCCCCCCCACCCCCCCCCCCCCCCCCCGGGTCGGCCCGCCGACCCGCCACGGCTTGTACTATCTGTCATGCATGACCGGGATACGTGTGAGTGTATGCCCCGCCTCCCCCCCCCCCCATTTACACTTGTGCACTCATTAAGTTTGGGCTGGTTTCAGAGCAGTAGTACATGTACGTATGTATATGCAGACAATGGAACGTATGACTTGCGCGGAAAGAGGCGGGGCTGGCGGAGTGCATTGGCGGTGCGTAGAGTAGCGTGCTGCAAATAACTGGGGTGCATCGGACGCCGGATGCCCACCCACCCGGCGTAAAAGACATGTGGGCTGGTTTCGGAGCAGTACATGTACGTATGTATATATATGCGCAATGCAACGTAGGACGCGCGCGGAAAGACGCGGGGCTGGCGGAGTGCATTGGCGGTGCGTAGAGTAGCGTGTTGGTGAGATTCGGGGTGCATCGGACGCGGGATGCCTATCCACCCGGCGTAAAAGACGCGTAATATTCACACTATATTCACACGCAAATGTGTGTAAACCGGACATTCCGTGCCGGATGGATGGGAATACGGCGTCCGATGCAGCCAAAACCCCAGCAACACGCTATTATATGCACCGCCAATGCACTCCGCCAGCACCGCCTCATTCTCCGTCGATTTCGAAAACGCCTTCACATTATCCACCGCTAATTGCAATTCCCGCCGTGTAATGTTGTCACGATGTGCGCACACAACAACACTTACTATCGGTTCCGACGCGGATGGAGGCGGGGCTTGCGGAGTGCACTGGCGGTGCACAGACTAGCGTGCTGCAAATGATTGGGGTGCATCGGACGCCGGATGCCCATCCACCCGGCGTAATGTTCACACTATATTAACACACAAATGTGTGAAAACCGGACATTCCGTGCCGGATTGATGGGAATACGGCGTCCGATGCAGCCAAAACCCCAGCAACACGCTATTCTATGCACCGCCAATGCACTCCATCCGCAACCCCCGCCTCATTCCCAGTCGTACGTGCTTGTGCACGCACGGAATGCTGGCACTGCTCCGAAACCACTGTCACATACCCCGCTCATTGGGTACCGATTGCGGCGCATGCACGGCTAGATATTTGTTTACATAAACCCGGGGGGGGGCACAGTGTCCCGCTACTCACCCTGCATTGGATTAGGGCGACGATTGCAAACAAGACGAGGAGGCGCGAATGAACTGCTCCGAAACCACGCGATGTGCCCGGTGACCTCCATATCCAGCACGTCCACCGATGCAAGTAATAAGGACAGGACCCCTCCCCCACCCGCCAAAGTGGAGGAAGTGTAGGAGTACAACCGGAGCATGACGTGATCCATTGTCGCTTATTTACAAGCACGGGCGGTGCTGCCAGACCCGACCGTCTACGGCGGGATGGAGGCGGCAGCGGCAGCAATAGGAGCCGGAGCCTTAGCAGCAACCCGCAGCTCCTTCACGCTGGCATGGATGCTGGCGTAGTCGTCACTGTACAAATGCTTTGGCAACACAGCATGATCCCCAAAGTGGGCCACATACTGCGCCGCCAACTCGTTATTGCGTTTCTCCGCAGCATCACTGCGGGGGTGATGTGTGGGTACAGTGCCTCGTTGTAGGCTGCCAGGAACGGCGTGTACTGGGTAGGGTCGTCCGCACGGCCGCAGCCAGGCAGTCCCAGAAGGTGCCCTTGCCCGTACAAGCGGACATTGCCACGCCCGTGACACTTGGGACAGGGGTTGCCGCTGGGCAGCTCAACTAGGGCGCCCACGGGCCCGCGGTGCGTCGTGTCCGACCCAAACATGTACCCATGGTATTGTTCCATGTAGGGCGTGTCCTCCTCGGGGACACCCATGCCACGCTCTAAGTCCTCCAGGGGCTGCATCAAGTTCTTGTGGCTCATGATGAAGTCGGCAGCTCCCGGATCTGTCTCCGCCAGCGACCTCTCCGTGAGGCGGTGATGCTCGTGGCCCTTTTCATGTCAACACATGGATGGCACTCAGTCCCCGTCCCCGCCCCCGCCCCTGCCCCCCCGGGCGCACCGGGTACCGAATGTGCTTCACGGCATCTCTGAAGCTCACTTTTGGCCCGCGGTACACCTCAGTGGGGCGGCAGTGGCACGTGCATGCAATGATGGCCTGCAGATTTGGAGCCTGCCCATCAATGTGGGTGATCTGAGCGGGGGCATCCGCCGGGGTGAACAGAAACGCGATCACCGGCCACGACCAAAACCTTGGTGCTAGCTCGCCGGCCTTCTCGGCACCAGCCACGAAAGCGCGCCGCAATTCCAGCAAGGCGGCAAACAAGGCCTTCCTGCAAGGCACACGCTCATAATAAGCGATGCACGAGTCAGGGGTTGAAGAGGGTCGGGGCGTGGGGGGGTGGGGGGGGTGGGGGGGGCACCTCTTCATCTGCCTCTGCTTTTTGCCGACCCAGGTCTCTGGCGCACTCCTTGCCCAATGCCACAGCTTCCACGGGTCGACTTTGCCATCCTTTTCCCCGTCATACGGCTTCACCTGCGTGTGGTCTGCAACGTCCAGTTCTTCCGGGGGCAGGATGACCTGTTGGTGTCATCCATGGTGATAACCAGGTCTTGTGCGATGTGCGACAACAAACCCACCTCTAGCAGCCCGGGAGCGTTCAAATCCGGGTATGGCGTCGGGACCTCATTAGGGAACCTTCTCAGCAAGGCATGCGTGGCGTCTTGTCCGAGAAGCCTCCACAGCTCCAGGTGTACGGGGTCATAGGTACCACCACCGTGTAGTTACCGCTCGAGGTAGGCTTGCAACCTCGTCGTCGCATCTTCCTCAGCGAGGAGCTCGGGGATTTAACATTGTTTGACATGGCGGCAGGTCTAATGGGGGGGGGGGGGGGGTGCCCACGCACGGGGATTTGCGGCGCTGGGTGGAGCGGCGGACACTCACCCGCTCCGCCCCTACATGTCGTGCACATCTTCGTGCACATCGGTGCACAACGCTGCGCACATCCGCGCACATTCGTCGCGCACATAGACGCGCGCCCTACCGCATATATTATCCCGGATTCACTTGGTGAAACCACGTATTCATTACGCCGTGCTACTTCAACAATAAACATTGCGAAATTACGCCGACACAATGCCGCACCGACTAGCTCTTGACAATACGTGCATATAAATAGTATTGGCGCGCTGCTCCTCGCCTCCGCTGTGTTGTTGACTGCTGCGGAAGGCGGTCGTCGACTGGGTGTTAGTTTCTCCACCTCGGCCGCCCCCCCCCTTCACCGCTCACAGCGCAATGGCAGACCTCGTCTCCCATGAAAAAGTGGGCGGCGAGCCTTGTTGTCTCGCGTGTCCGCGCCGCCGGCATCGAGGAGGACGAGAAAGACACGAGGAAACGCGTGACAAGGTGGGCACGCAACAAAACACTCCACCCTCCACATTAGCACGCACCCACCCGTGGCTAACTGGTGCCGCGCGCAGGTTCGTCCGGGAGCGCCGTAAGGCCCACCTAAACGCCAAGGCTTCCACAGTGCCAGCGGCGCAACTCGTGGTGGCCGAGGAGGCCGCATCCTCATCCGCTTGGAGGCGAAACGAGTGTGGCTTGTTGTGGGCGTCGGGGCACAAGGGGCGTCCCGACGCCAAGGCAAGGAAGCTCATGGCGGCGTCGTCGACGGCACAGCCTCCCGGGGTGGTGAAGACACTGACGGATGACAAGAAGCGGAAGAGGCAAGTGAAGAAGCGCCGAGGTAAGAAACTGACAGTCGGAGGCGGAGTCGGAGGCGGAGGCGGAGGCAGCGTGTGAGGTACAGTAATGCCCTAATGCAATTAGAGGCAAGAAGGCAAAGGTTGTGAGGAAACGGTATCGAATGTTACAGGATAATCAGCTAGTTCAGCTATTTAGCGGCAGTCAGCAGCACAGAGGCAGAGCAGCGGCAAAGCAGTTCAGCGGTCAGCCTTGGGCATTGTGGAAATATAGCATCGGGGAATGTCAGTAGCAGCATCGGGGATTGTTAGTAGCAGCATCGGTGATTGGGATTGATAATGATAAATGACATGCGTACATGTTACAGTACGAGTTACAGAACTAAGGCAGGTTATGCTATGATATAGGAAATGATAATAATATGAGATAAGTGGTTATGTGGGTATAGTGCAGGGTTAGGTGTAGTCCTAACATTCCTTCCCCTCACAGAAAAAAATAGCTACGGTATTTTCAAGGGGAAGCGGGCCGGATATTTGGAATGCAAGTTGCGGTCGTGTGGTGTGTGGAATAAGTCACGCAAGGACTGACATTTGTCTGCACATAGGTGTAGCATATCAACACGACGAAGACTTTGATATGGTTTCCATGAGTCATGGGATCCGTCATAGCTTTGTTAACGGACTAGGAACGGAAGTAAGTGCAGGGCCGCGGGAGTAGTCAAGGTTGTCGTTGTTATATTCGATTCGGTGGTTGAGGATTTGGTCTATGATAAATTCATCTGCTGGTAGAGCAGTTCGACCAGGGACAGTGTCGGGTGAAACATCAGGGGAGTGACAGCGACGAAGGCGGGAAATGTGAAACACAGGGTGGGGTAAACGTATGTGGTAAGCTTGAGGTGAAATTTTACGAACAATGGGATAAGGGCCAACAAAACGTTGACGGAATTTGTTAGTTGGTTGATTTCGTAATAGGAGGTGTTCAGTGGACAACCATACCTTATTACCTTTCAAAAAAAACTTCTAATCGGGTACGGTTGTTTGCATAAGCTTTTTGGCATTCGTCGGCTAATTTCAGCTGTTCGGCTATAAGGACATGAGTATCATGTATAGTATGTAAGAGGTCAAGGTGTGGGTGGTTTGTATTCGGGGTTTGGTGTAAAAGACTGGCAGGGGTTAACGGATTTAAGCCATACACGGCTTCAAAGGGAGTGTGATTTGTGGCGGAGTGGATGGAGTTATTATATGAGAATTCAGCAAGAGATAGGGCATTCAAAAAGTCATCATGATTTTTATGCACAAAAGCGCGAAGTATTTGTTCAACAGTGCGGTGGGTACGTTTAGTTTGGCCGTCAGTTTCAGGGTGGTATGAAGATGATATGTAACTTGGATTTGAGAGAGCGGAATAAGGATTGCCAAAATGCGGAGGTAAAACGGGGATCACGGTGGGAAATGATAGTGCGGTACATGCCGTGATAACGGTAGATGTTATTTGGAAACAGTTTGGCCAATTGGGGAGCGTCAATAGACATGTTGTAGGGAATAAAGTGGGCTTGTTTAGAAAAGGTGCAGACAAAGGTTGCAATAGCATCATAGCCGTCTTGCAAAGGGGGGCCTGTTATAAAATCCATTGAAAAAATCTCCCAAGGTCGAGAGGCTTTGGGTAACGGAGATAATACACCGGGTGGTTTTTGGCTAGAAGCTTTAATGCGTTGACAGGTGGAACAAAGTTTGCAGTATTGTTTTATATTTTTGTTCATGCGTGGCCACCAGAACGTTTTCGAAATATTGAGTAAAGTGCGCCGGGCGTCCGGGTGTCCAGCGGTATCATGATATTCGTGTATTATAGAGTGCAGGATTTGTTTATCGGCAGCAGGTATGCATATTTTATCAGCCATCCAATAAAGGTTATCGGTAGAGTTAGAGGTGACACCGGCAGGTATGCGGGGGTTTGACTAGTTTGCATCAATGCTATAGCCGTGGCGAATGTGGTTAAGCAATGAGGGGTCAACTTGCAGGTGACACATAGACGAGAGAAAATCATGCATATCCTCTAGTTCGGAGTCAAAAATCTTTTTTCAGCGGCGAGGACATCATGGTTAAGATCAGGCCGGCGGGATAGGGCGTCAGCTTCATTTTGACTACCTTTGCGGTAAAGTATTGACAGAATAGGTTTTTGAGTGCGGGTCGAGATGGCAAGATAGGCTGAAATGTCAGAGAGCCAGAGGGCGTGGCGGCGGCCGAGGGCATCTTGAGTTGGTAAAGGACGTAAGGTGGCATGATCAGTGATTACTGTAATCTTCGCAGCATCTTCGATATAGCAGCGCCATTTTTTAAGCGCGCAGACAACACCCAATAGTTCTTGGTCATATCTAGGATAATTTGTGTGAGCAGGTTGTAGTATTTTGGCAAAGTAAGGGCACGGGCGTAACTGGTTAGAACCGTCTTTTTGTAAAAGAACCGCACCTAAAGTATATTTACTGGCTGGCATCCGTGGATATGACGAATTCCGCGTCAGGGCCGGTTTTAGGACTCAA
>VCJN01003246.1:0-103941 GCA_006384855.1 Tetraselmis striata | reverse complement strand
TTCGACCGCAGGTGACTGCTACCTGCACGCGGAAATTATTTGACGAGGGGCAGCATACCTTTGTAGCCGCCGAGGCATACAAAAATCGCCATTTAGTAGGGAGGCCTGAGATCACAGACTTGACCGCTTTGTAGTCGGCATATTCAGTGTGGCCGTCTTCGGCAGGAAGCCAGTGACTACCGATATGGTGAGGTTGTACCTCATCCTCAGCCGGGGTGGGCCATGGGGCGTCTGCAACTGCCGCGTCGGAACGCCTAGCGCTGCCTTGCAGGCCGGGGCTGCCTGCGGCACCCTCTTCAGACGCCACTACTTCGGCCAAAGACGCAGTGGGGCGCTGGGCACCCCCCCTTAACGACTCTTCGAATGTCGAGACATCACGCAATGCTGCCCCACGCGAGGAGACGGGCCGGCCGACGGCAGACCCGATACAACTTGTTGCCATCCGGAGAAGAACTTCCCTACCGAACATTCCCTCATGCGCTTGAACAATTGTCTCCGCCCGCTCAAGTGCAGCGCCAAGTTCGTCGATAGCCCGCAAGGGGGAACCCATACTGACCCCGCAGCCCTACTTCCTACTTGTTTCGGCGAGAACTGTTAGGCAGGTGTGGGAAACGGAGAACTGCCCCGACTTCGCGGCAACCTACCTACCTACCTACCTTCGGAGAACCTGCCTCGACCCGCCGCCTTTGGGTCGTTCCGCCGCCACCAAGTGATCATGTACTTTGTGCCAGTACACGCGAACCCTAAAAACCTGCACAGGGTTTAAAGCTAGTAAATTG
The DNA here is from genome assembly GCA_006384855.1 of Tetraselmis striata. Taxonomy (NCBI): domain Eukaryota; kingdom Viridiplantae; phylum Chlorophyta; class Chlorodendrophyceae; order Chlorodendrales; family Chlorodendraceae; genus Tetraselmis; species Tetraselmis striata. The sequence goes on along the minus strand of VCJN01003246.1, from coordinate 103,162 downwards.
TCCCATTTTCAGTGAGTCATAAGTGAAGTATAGTGGCCTCTACCGTTTACGCTAGTATCTTGTCCCATTCCCTGATATTCAATGCCGCTTGATATTGGTCCGACCCCCTTGCCGTATCGAGGGTGTCGTGTACGGTGATACGCGGAAGCGTGTATTATGTCAACGGTGGGTGTGCGGGCGGGGTTTGTGGGACCGAGGTCTTGGGGTTGGACATGGCAGGTTTGAGGGACTGTCGGGATATGCGGTGGAGAGTATGTAGCCATCCGATTGAGTCAGTGTCTTCGGAGTTTCCTACATATATAGGTGGATTGCACCGGCGCTGGGAGGCGGCGGAGGGGGGTTTGTCCGGGGGGTAGGTGTCTCTTGGGGCGGAGGACCGTGAGGCTATGGATGGCTTCTAGTGTGAGTTTGTGCATGGTGCCGCTGCGGCTGGGGGTAATGGGGATGATTTCAATCGGACACTGCCAGCCTTGTTGACGTAGGGCGATCCCCATGTTTCGGCATTTTTCGCGGATGAGAGCGTGTACGGTGGCATGATTGAGATCAGTGCAGTATTTTAATTCGATTATCTGTAGTTGCTAGACTGCTCTAGGATCGCCACTGGGAGATATGGTTTCGATGGCGGGGTCCCAGTCGAATCCGATGATGCGTACTGCGTCCGGCTTGCAGTGTTTAGGGCGGAGGTGAGGTTGCATGGTTGTGGGGAGCAGGGTGGGTGCTTGGGCGGCGCTGGGACCTTTCGGTTGCCCCTTCTTTGGTGCCCGCTAGGCGATCGGGGATGTTGATGCACGGGAATGTGTGTGTGATTCTGTCGGTTAGTTTGGAGATCAAGGTGCCTATGTTGGGGGAGGAGTAGAAGTCGGCCACATGTTTGTTGCCCGCGTCCCTGGATAGTACGTGCCAGCGACCACCGCTATTGTCGTCCGATGAGTCGCTTGGATTGGTGAGCGGGGTCACATTGGGGCTAAGTCGTTACAACCCTACCTGTCAGCAATCAACACGTTCTTCGGACTGCACAATATCGACCCATGACCCCATATCGACCCCTAAGGACAGCCGGCACCTCACCGCTACTGCACGTCGTGGCATGTTGCTAGCCACTTCTATGCAACCAACCCCTCTACAAGCGAGCTTCACGCCCCCTTCCACAATCCCCGGCTCTCGCCGGGACCGGCACATGGCGGGTTGGTAGGGACGTTGGGCACAACAAGTTACTATGGGCACTCCACTACGGCGGGTGGTCTGATGACGACGCATGAAGTCCGTCTAGACACCGGTCTTGACGTAAAACTGAAATCACCGATGGTGGGTAACCGGTTCTTAACACTCAAGCCTCCAGCATACGTCGAACTCGCTGCGCAAATCGCCTCAAGGTTGGCGCACCTACCTTCAGTACAATCGCACAGCACCGCCCGGAAGCTGGCTGCCATGACGCCGGCGACCGCCATGCACGGGCTCGCCGGCTACCACGACGTCAACTACCGCCACGTATTGCAATTCCCGCCCAAATAGTTTCTCGGCTAGGCCGATAGGAAACGTACTTCAGGCAACGCTCGTCGACCAGCCTGAAATTTTTACATATACTCTCGGACCTAGGGAGCTTCAGCACCACGGACGGCGACAAGGGCAGCATCATGGGCGTCGGCTACCAAGCCACGCGAGATACCGCGCCGGCCATGTATATCGTTGTGCTCGCTCGGCTCGACCACAGGAAATTCGTACGGGAAGCTCGGCACACTAGTAAGCGCCGAGGAGAAGCGTCATTCACGACTGAAGTCCGCTCGACAAACCCACGCCAAGGTCAGGGCATGGCGAACTGCCTCTCTAGGCTAGCTACTCGCGCCAGCAACCTTTCTATTGACTAATTTCGGAACACCTGCCCGGATGAGGCATGCGAGACCTCATCATTTCCGGAGACGAAGCGTGACTCGACGACGCAAGCCTGCTTCGCTCGACACGCCCGCCGCGGCCACGCAGCGGCCCACCAGGAGCGGAGGATCCTGGGTGCGGCATGCCCGGCGGCACCACCCCCACCTCCACGTGGTGGGCGCTGGTAAACCCTAAGACCCGTACCCGGCTGCGTCCGGCAGGGGCTGAGCGAGGTGGCCGGTTGTGGCGGGTCCTTGGAGCCTGCGACGACCGGGGAGCCCTAAACGGTGGGCTTTTTATTATTAAAGTCCCGGTAGCGCTTGCTGGCGCCGCTGGGCAACATGGAGGGGGGGGGGGGGGGGGGGCTGCCCGCCTTCCCCCCTCCAGACCCCCTTGGGGATCCTACCGCAAGAGCTCAGGCGGGCGTGATGGAGCAACATCGGCGGACCGCGGCCGAGGCCGGCGGCGGACCGCCACAGCCGGCGTGGTGGGGCGATCAGCGCCGCGACATGCGGGATATTTTCAGCGATGGCGCCAGGTGAAGCCAAGACTCTCGACGACCGAAGATTGCGCGGTGCCGGTGCATTACCAATTTACAGAAATTAAACCTTTTCGGGGGTGGGCAGGCGAATACTGCATTCGTAATCCCCGTATTAGCGTACTGCCAATTAGTGGTAGTCGGTCGTACTGGCGACTACCCGTAGGTATCCGAAGATAACACAGCTATTGATCACGTGATGGAAGGAGGCGGGGCTTGGAAACGGAAGAGGATGGCCGGAAGCCTGAGCTGCAATTACGCTATATGTGTTCCCTACTATTGTTAGAGATGGCGGGCCTTAAGTGCAACTCGGTCTGGGCGGTGGAGAGCAACAGACTAGCACGTTAGTTGTAATCAATTCCAATTCCAATTTCGCTCGACACCGGCTATTGGTAAACCCGCGCAATTCGATTTCTTAGCGGGCTAGCAACGATCTACGCCGGGTCAAGGCATGGCATGCCGCATATTTGGGCTATAAAGCGACTCTCGCCAACAGCCATACCCCTTGCTTGGAGCATTCCCTTGCGACATTGAGCGGGGTGTTGACATCAGTTTTATTTGGGGGACAAAAGCAAATGCATAACAAAACGAGGGTATGCCTTAATGCGTTAGCACGTGTCCTCGTGTATGGTCCGCACTAGCACAACGCGTGTGCATGTCAGGCACCGCATCGCAAACCCAGATGCGTGCGGCGCCCAAGCGGGCATGATTGGTCACTTCTCTGTGACCAACCACTCTCATCCGTGCTTCATGCTCCTTTCCACAGTCCCCGGGTCGCGCTGGGACCCGCACATGTCGGTTGCTAATAAGGGATGCTGCGCACAACAACCCGAGCTATCATGGCGCCATACTCGTAGAATATTTTTTCTTGGGGTCATGAGCTTGGCGACGGCTCGAGAGCGTGCATAATGCCTCATAAAGCCGCGTATATTCGTCCGTCATCCCACTGCCGAAGCTGCACGGCGTGGCCGTGCATCGCCCTCGCACACACGTGTTCCCGTGTCCCGGACTCTTAATAACCGGGCGCACATCGTCGATCAGATGTGCGCCCGGTTATCTGATCGGATCAACGCATCTATGCATCACTCATCAGCCCCCCTCATGCGGGTATTGCGGGCCGCTTGAAAGCGGCTTGTGGCGATCTTTTAGCTTGTTTTAGCGATAATGGATGTTCTCCTGGTCTTGAGATCCACCTCAAAAAGCAGTACTACATGTAGCGACTAGCCATAGGAATGAAAAAAGCGCCGCTAAAAATAAGCAAGTGGCCCGCAACGACCCGTATCGAGAGAAAATGCCCCAAGTTTCGACACGCTGAGTTTTCACCGTGTATCTTCGCCGGACGGGCTCCATTGCCGGCCAGCAATGGCGGATTGTTTGTATTGTCGAGGGTTATTATGTGGCGCACATCGGCAACCCTAGCATGCAGTCGCCGTAGGTTGCACGCAGCCGGCGAAGACCGGTTGCATGCACACAGTCAAAATAAACCTCGGGCTATAAGTATCTCCACCTCCCCCTGCTTCCAATCATACCGCGCGGTTGTGCGATGAAGGGCTTGCGGGCCAGGATGGCTCGATAAGTCAACCCTCACCCAGGAAAAAACATACCGAGGTAGGGTGGAGGTTTGGGTAATGTCGTGGCGTCGATGGTGATCGGCGAGTGCCGCGACGAAAGTGTTGCGGTTGTCGCAATCTACGGGTGACGAATGTTGCGAGTACACGCTGGCTCTAGCATATACGCGCACCCAACAATACCCACCAAAAAGACGGCAACGCCTTCCGTGCGACCTCAGTGGTGGTAGCACGGAGGCTCCCCTTCATCTTAGTTCTGGGCTACATAGCCGGGCTGACAAGGCCGCTGCCGTTGGATGGCGTGCCGGTGCATGGTAGACGTGGAGCGGGCGATTGCGCACGAGAACGAGTCGCCCGCGGGCCTTTCCGCGGCCGACCTCAAACGCCGATAACGCGCTCAGCCACCAGCCGGCGGGTTTGTGAGAGGGTTGGGTATACTCTCTGACGCAACATCTGGCTCCTGGGGGCTTCGGTGAGCAAGTGCAAGTAAGACGGGCGCTGAGCGGGACTGACCAACGCCCGTGTCAAAACCTAAGGGCACCCTACATTATACATACCACCCACTCCCACCCCTACCGATGTGGCAATATTTATGACCTAGAATATGGCCGCCGTTTATCCAAACGCGCCGGCAACACCTCGACATAGTCGTTACCTGTGTTTGGGACGAGTGAGGAAATTGAAATTAATTACAACGTGCTAGCATGTTGCTCTCCACCGCTAATAAATGCTTAGTTACCGAGTTGTTCTTCTGGTATGCTATATCTAGCTTACAATAGTAGGGAACACATAAAGTGCAATTACAGCTCAAGCTTCCGGCCTTCCTCTTTCGTTTCCAAACCCCGCCTGCTTCCATCAAGTGATCAATAGCCAAGTTGTTTTTCGGATAACTACATACGTAGTCGCCAGTAAAGAGCGACTAGTACCGCTAACTCGCAATTCGGGGATTACGAATAATGCAGTACTTGCCCCGCCCCCAAAAAGGTTTCCATGTACATCGGTAATGCACCGACACCGCGCATTTTTTGGTCGTCGTGCCGCGTCTTGGCTCCACCTGCCGTCATCGCTGAAAATATCCCGCAGGTCGCGGCGCAGATCGCCCCAACGCGCCGGCTGTGGTGGTCCGCCGGCCTCGGTCGCAGTCCGCCGATGCTGCCTCCTTCTCGCCCTCCTTAGCTCTTGCGGTAAATTCCCTAAGGGGGGCTGGAGGGGGATGACGAGCACCCCCCCCCCCCCCCCTCCCCCCTTCCCCCCACGCCTGGTCCGAATGTCGTCGCTCCGTGGTCGGCGGTCCGGTCATGCTCGCCCGCGCGCCGCTCATCGCGTCCGCAGCGCGCCTGCGGTCTAGGTAGCCGCCCGCGGTCTAGGGTCAGATCAAGTTGGCCGCCAGCTGACTCCTCCCGTTGCATGGCTGCAACTCCCTCAGGGCACTCCGGCTTATGGCCCCCAGTCGCCGCCGTGTCGTCCGGCCTCTCCGCCCCCGAACGCCCAACCCGCCTTCAAGTTCCGGGCTCCCGGCGTCTCATGAGCCCGTTCTCACGATGCATCCTCATCCCCTCGCTGCCTTCGCCCGTTCTCACGGGACGGCTGAGGGTTTCCCGGGTGTTCCGAACGGGTCGGCCGCATGGCGCCGCCGAAAATTCCGTTGTACTGGGCTGGGATTCGAGTGATTCACAGATGGAACACATACTGGTGGGGCCGGGCCGGGGGCCGGGCGGGCGGGGGCGGGGGGTTCGCCGGATGTTTTGCACGTCGATCGCGGGTCGCTCGTACAAGGGGTACGAGAACATGATTTTTTTTTTCAAACAACCCCCACAAGTAGCTGCCCCCGTCAGAGTTGCCCCACACGTAGGCGGAGGGGCCGGCGCAAGGCCGAGGTCATACGTACATGATTTATTTCTTAGCAACCCCCCTGTCTAAGGTTGTTGCCCGGCGGCGCCAGCAAGCGCTACCGGGACTTTGAAAAGCCCCCCGTTGGGCTCTCCGGTCGTAGCATGATCCAAGGACCTGCTACAACCGGCCACCTCGCTCAGCGCCCTGCCGCACCTATCCAGGCACGGGTCTTAGGGGTTACCAGTCGGGGGTGGTGCCGCCCGGCCTGGCGCACCCATGCATGATCCTCCGCTCCCGGTGGGCCGCTACTTGACGGCATGCGCCGGTTGAGTGAGGAATATGCCGGATGTGTTGCGCCGCGGAGGTGACGGCTGATGCGCGTGGTGCCATCATATAATGTGACTGTCGAAACCAAGGCACTACTTTCTCGCTGTCGCTACCAGGGTTGGGCTGCAATCAACTTTCCAGTACTGCTGCAGGCTGCAGCTGCAGTACTACAGCCTGCAATACTGCAGCCTGCAGTGCAGGCTGCAGGCAGGCTGTAGTGACTCACTGCAGGATGTAGTGCATGCTGCAGTCAACATGCTGCAGTACTGCAGGCTGCAGGCAGGCTGCCGTGCAGGCTGCAGTGCATGTTGCAGTCAAGCAACATGCTGCAGTCAACATGCTGCAGTGCAAAACTGATTGAAGTAGCACTGAAACTGTTGGTTATAGGGAAGGGCGGGACAGAGAAGGGCATTAATATATGTGGGGCACTTTGGGTAACTGCACTGCAGCCCCTTTTCGGGAAGTACTGCAGGCTGCAGTGCAGTAGCATTACTGCAGGCTGCAGTTTCTGCAGTCTGCAGTGCAGTAGATACTGCAGCCCAACCCTGGTCGCTACCTCCGATACTACTACGGGATAACGGGATACGCGAGCGAGTAACCGTACCTCGTCTGCACCGGTACTCGTACGACTACCTGGTATACTACGGTACCGCAGCACCCACTACCGCCATCAGAATTCCGACGAAGCATGTTATTTTTTCGTCATCGTACCTGTAGTAGTCTGTCGTTCATCAGCACGATGGTAGTACGGTACCGGTGCGCTAGTCGCTAGTATGGGCGTATGGCCCGCTCCTGCCATTACCTTGCAGTATCATATCATCGTCGGCAGATGCGCGCGGTCATCTGCCAGCACAAGAGGCGATCGCCAGACTTCCTCACAGTCCTCTCGACAAACGACCTACGACCCCGAAGCACACTCGATTTTCTGAAAGCAGACGGCCCTTTGGATTGAGACTGCACTGATAGCAGCACGCTTGAGAAAACAAGGAACGCCCACGTATCAGGAGACCACCTCAATGTCGTCGCCGGGGAGCACGAGTACGCCGACGACATACAAGAATTGGGACACGTCCAAGATGAGCGCCGCTGTTCAGGAGGTAATCAACCGGAGCAAGAGCACACGGCAGGCGGCGCGAGACCACGGCGTACCGTATGAGACGTTGCGTCGCCGCGTAAGCGTGCTGCAGCGCGCTGTTGGGGTTGCCGACACGGTGAAGAGAAAGGATGCTGCCGGCGCGTCTGCCGATGGGTCGGCGCCAGGGCTTCAGATTGCGGCGTCGCGTCACGTCTTGCCACCGACTCCGCCGACCGGCGCCACCGCGCCACTCACACCGGCTTCTGGGAGAAAGAGGAAGGGGAAAGCGCCTGCAGCGGCGCCGACTTTCTGCACCACGGTCACAAGAAACTACCTCTCCACGGAGCCGCGACTGCATAACAAGTGCTGTGTCGTGACCGGCGCGGCGCGTGGGGTGGGGCAGGCAGTGGCGGTTCGGTTCGCTTGCGAAGGCGCACGCGTAGCGCTACTCGACATCGACACTGGGGCCTGTGGTACAACGATGAGCGCGATACGTGACATTGCGGGAGTCGGGGCGTCTGGCCTTCAGTGGACGGCGCTGGCCCTGCAGTGTGACGTGTCGAGCGAGGCGTCTCTCGCGGACGCTATTGTGCGCGTTCGCGTCTGGGGAGGCGAAGCAGTGCACGTGCTTGTGCACTGCGCCACGGTGGTTGTGTCGCATTCCATCGAGACAGCGACGTCCATGGACTGGGATACCAGTCTCATCGTGAACGTGCGTGGCACAGCGCTCGCCACCAAGGACTTCCTGCCGATGCTGAAGCTGGCCGGCGCCGCAGGTGCGAGTGTGGTGATGCTGGGCGGTGTGGGGGCTTTCATGGCACAGCCGCGATGTGTGACTTACGCGGCGACAAAGGCGGCCGTGGTCCAGATGTCGCGCAACTGCGCGCTCGACCTGGCCAAGTACAACATTCGGGTGAACAGTGTGTGCCCTGGTATAATTGAAACCTCGTTCTCCGTGGTGGAGCGGGCGGTCCAGAGTCTGACCTTTCATCAGTGGCAAGAGCTGAGGACAAGGGGCACCATTCTCCGCCGGGTTGGCAACGTTAACGAGGTCGCCAACGCATGTCTTTTCTTTGCGGGCGCCGAATCCAGCTACTGCACCGGCAGCACTCTCACGGTAGACGGTGGCATGTCAGCCTGCACTGACGGGGCAGCAGACTGAGCCCCCAGGCGGGTCCCTTCACTATTGGAGAGGGTGGGGGCATAGACAGACATACACAGCAGTGGTAGTAGCATAACGCCTCTCGATTGCATGGGGCGGTGCAAGGTATTGACTCAGTAGTTACTCAGGAATCCATGCAAAAGACTGTGATCTGTTAATGTGCATAGGTAAGTTGGTACCATTGATAGAGTAGGGCAATGTAAATGTTCTCATTAATTCAAAGTGACAGAATGTGCTGATAAAGGTGTCGGGCAGTCGGGCTTGCGGTGTGCGGGAGGAAATGTCGCCAGGTGGCTAACCAGCCGTCGATCTCAAAGTGTGTTTCCACTAGCCGCTACAAGTAGTACCCCTTCGAGACTTTCGCGTTGTCCTTGATGTCTCTGGCAGCATACCCCAACACGCCATGTTGCTGATGCTGTCACAGCATGTATAATGCAATTCTACTGCAGGGGGCCTCATGTGGCGCTCTCAATCTACCCCCTTGGCAGGTACAGCCTTTAATCGACATGCCCTCCCTCTTTGACAGGGCTTTAGTATCTGGCTAGCTAGGTAAAAATGTCTTCTCGCAGCACTGGGTGTCAGGATGTTGGCACCTTGCCGCCAGAAGGAGTAAAAACAGGGGACGCAATCCTCCGAAGAGAACTCCATCGCTGTGGATGAGATTCCGATGAACACAGATGGTTGCCCGTGTCAGTTCGGTTCGATTGAATGAGCATTCTCAAATGTATGAATAGTCTCCTCTGCATCCGCTGCGCTGCCTCCATATGATAGACATGCTCTACTTGCGACACATGATATCCAGCGTACTATGGTGAATATATACCCAAATTGCTCCCTTGGCCCGTAGATACGGCCATTCGGTCTGTGGTGTTTCACCGCCCAGGCAATGCACCTTGCTCCCTGCTGACTACATTTGTGTACGTGAATATATTTTTTACGCCTGTGCAGGTTGTACGGGCGCCTGCTGGGGGTCATCTGCTGTTTGGAGTAATGGAGTATCAGTCCAGCGCCCCCAAAACCACTACTGGGCTGAGCAGGTTCCATTCAGGCATTTCAAACCAGTATCCCCACATGAATCACACTCACCATAAATATTTACGGGTACATGAACCGAGATGCTGACGAAATCGAAAACACACGCTCGGGTTTGCAATTCAAGCATGGCCGCATTCCATGTGGGGACTTTCTGGACCCTGTTTTCATACGTACTTGTGAATGTGTTTGTACATGCATCACTTTCAGCATGGCCACACTGCTGCGCAGGTATACCCCTCGGATGAGTGAGGTTTTCCGTCCAGGTTAAAAAAAGCGAATTTAGCGCAGTTGAGCTCCTCTGAATTGAGTCGCACAGGTTCACCCCTGAGTTGAAGCTGTAGCCCATATTGAATAAGTCGAGCTTGAATGTGGCTGGAAGAATGCATGAGGAGGTTATTTCATGAAGACTGTCATGACGACTTTCAGGTTGCTTCATGTATCGTGCCATAGTGATGCGGTTGTGAGCACAGTTAGACAACAAATCAATAGCGATCCGGTCCGGCACGAGTTAATACTTAATATGCGTTTTTCAAAAAGATGCGTTTCGGTCTTGAGCCCGGAAGGGGATCTCACCTGCAGTCACGCAGCAAGACTCGGTCACGCTGAACTGCCCTGAATTGAACGCGCTTGTTGGTATATCCAGCACAGGAATAAGCGTGTCATCATACTGGACGCGGATACAGCCGCGTCATCTGATGAAAATTGCGTTTTCCATCAGGAAAATATCAACAGCATAAATTTAGCAATAGCGACATGCACGCTTGGACAATATATCAAATGTGACGTGGACGATATATCTCCTCCTAGCTACCCGTATATACTGGTACCCTCCTACTTCTTAATTAACAACGACGACGGTTTAATTCCCTGACTGTATTAAAAACTGTATTAAAAACGCCCATCATTTGACGTATATATACATCATCGCTACCCGGGTAGAAGGGATGAAAATTGATCGTCGACTAGTATACAACTGCGGAATCTCTGACGAATCTCACGCCGAGGGCTAAAGTCGCCGAGTGGCGGATATAGTCGCCGCCGCCGTGCGGTGCCGCCAGCGGCCGCCGAGCTAGAGGCGCCCCAGTGAATAAAACAGCACGCCGCCGACTCGCCGAGCGGCGCTAGCGACAAAGACCAGGTAGCTGGCCACAGAAAGGGCTTCCACGGTTCTGCTCATCATAGCCATCCTCATCCGGAAGATTATCCGCTACTACTGACATTGTTTGGCACGATTTGCACCGGGCCACAGGCTATCTTACGGTGGTTCCAGTGGGCTCTGTGGGTGGTGCTTGGGCATGTCGACAGCAATAGGCACCGATGCGGCGCCGAATTCCGAGTGGTCTGGCAAGGGCACGTGGCGTGCAGGAAGCGTCGACCTTGCGGAGCGGCACGCAAGGTTCCAGGCACACATGGCCGAGCTGCGCACTGCCAGGCAGGGACTTGCGAATCGCAACTCCTGCATGCCCCCCGGCTTGCAGCGGATGACGCACTTGTCGCGGCTGCAGTTCGATCCCGCACGTTGGCCCCTACGGGAAGCGTTCCTAGCGGCCATTGGAATGCCCGCCGACACTGACCTCAGGCACCTTCACCACCTCGTCCCTGGACTTGGAAACACTGCTGCGTCGGGACTGAAGCCGAAATTGCGGCTGCTCGCGCCTTTGGCCGATCCTGTGGCGTGCCGGGGCTTCGTCGACTCCTACACGGCCTTCGTGCTGGGCGTAGTCGCGCCGATGTTCGGGCAGGCCACCGGCGACTCGCGCCTGCTGTTCCAGGCATTCCCGTGTGTGCGCATCAGCCAGCCCTGCGACTTCGCCACTATCCGGCCCCATATCGACCAGGCTTATGGCCACCCGTGGGGCTCCGTCAATGCTTGGCTACCGCTGACATCGGCCAACAGCAACAACACGCTGCACATTGAGTCCGCTCCTGGACTAGAGGACTTCCAACCTGTCGAGGTGTGGTCCCCCCACCCCCTTTCCATGTTGAAACTATTTCCTCTGCCATGTCATGCACCGTGGGATACGGGTCTCACTCACAGGGTGACTGCGCACGGTAGGCCGAGTACTCGCAGTTGGTTCTGGGCGACATGAACTCGTGCGCTCACTTCACAGTGCCAAACAGCAGCGGCGCCACGCGGGTGAGCCTGGACTTCCGGATCGTGCCGTGGTCCTGCTGGAAGGCGCAGGACATACGCGAGGTGCCGTACCTGATAGGGCAGTACTACTCTGTCTGTGAGCTCACAAGCGGCGCCTGGCAGCTGGTCGCTGACTCGGTGGGTTACGCATGTAAGCAGCACGGTATCCCGCATACGCAAATGTAACACGCAGAAAATAGCCCTCACCTCGTTCCCCACCTGCTCACATCGGGTGTGTAGCGTATTCCCCCATCCCCAACGCACTGAGCACGCTGCCCCATGGCAGTGGATTCCAAAACAACCACATACGTCTAGAGCATGATCCTCAGCAGATCATGCGAAACATGCCCGTGCTGCAAACACTGCCAATGCATAAACTGAGAACCGGACTCTGCGCACGTTGCAAGTCATATTGTATCAGGGACGCGGGAGAGTGCTCCCACAGTCTGCCACTATGCGCGGCATGGTCTCAGATCTAGCCCGCGTGCCGAATTGCAAGCAGCTCAGACACTACTTCAACCAGAAAACGGTTCCGCAACATTCATAATGCGAAACCACCGGGAGCCTATTGCACTCTTGCAGGACATTGGCGATCATACAAGGTATGAGATCAATACGCCGATGCGGTGTGCTGGGACGAGAGTCAGGGTACTAGCAATTTACATGGAGGTATTCATAACAAATGGTTAGGAGTAGGGGGTGCCATCGGTGATGTGTACTAGTAAAGCCTAAAAGCCAATGTCAATGCCGTTGCCCACCTCAATTCCCACCAGCTCAAACAGCCCCTGGCCCGCAACGGCCTCCAAGACCAGCAGCGCAATGAATCCCATCATCGCAAAGCGCCCGTTCAGACGCTCGGCAGTGTAGTTGAAGCCGTACGTGGCAGGCGAGAAGTCGGGCTCCTCGGTGGGATCGGTGGCAGGTGAAGGCGGCTTGGGGAGCACAATGGGCGCCGGCTCGAGAAAGTCAGGCACCAGGCCCGCCATGTTGCGCACGTCGCGGACCTGAGTGCGGCGCGCCGGCCGCTGCAGGCGCGCCTGCGGGGGAGAGGAAGAGGGGAGACAGGGAAGGGGTTGGGAGCCTGGATGAGTCCACCGCGCCCCAAAGCCTCTTCGAACACTCTTGCTCCTTTGCACTGACCAAGCGATGTGTGCAGTTACGGCATGCTGGCAATCACACTCACCAACACGGCGCTCCTCGACGGACGGCAGTGCTAGGGCCAGACTTAAGAATAGCAGGTGTGCCAAGAAGTTCGAGAAAAGAGGGGTGGGGAAGGGGATTGGGAGCGGCATCGCGGCGTTATTGCCAGGAGATCGCAGGGTGTGGCAAGAGTAGCGGGATCATATAGACAAATCATATTGCGATCTTCAAGGCGGTCGCTTGGAGGCAGTATGCAAGCAGGTTAATATTATGAATTGTGCCATTGTGGCGCCTGAAAGGTGAGCGCTTGCGTGGTGGAGGCAGAGACAGGGCGGCGGTCAAGCGGAAGCCGGGAGAGACAACGGTGGGGAGGGGGGCGGGGGGGGGGGGGGGGGGGGGGGGGGGGAGGGTAGAGTCGGCGGGGGTCGGCGCACCTGTCTCCGGAGGGGAGCCACGCTGCTAGGCCGGGACAGCGCGGCAGCAGAGGTGCATGCGAGGGAGGCCATTTTGTCCTGGGTATGCGGGGTGACTAGAGATTGGGTAGCAGCTTGATGTTCTGTAGTGAGCGCTTGCTGGGCGTCGAGGGCTGTGAGGGCTATGTGCGTCGCTGCTGAGCCGCCCCTGACAAGCATGGCGGAGCAGAACGGAGCAGACCGCAGGCGCGTGGTTATGGCCGTCGTCGCGGCCCGTGCATAGAGTTCATTATGTAAGTACTGCGACTCTGCCAGTGATGCCCGCGAACGCCGTCATAAAATGCCACGACACATACCTTTCAATATCATGATGTCGTGGCATGTCTGAAGCCCATCGTCATACTATATGGATAGCAGCATCATATCGCTGTATATTACAATATTAGCATCGTCAGTAGTGGTACCGGTACCGGTGGCCCTTTTTGTAATTCACACCAGGACCGTACTGCTGGTAGTACCGCACTAGAGGGAATAATGGGATTTTACTGATTTACTGATTTTACTGGGAATGGGAAATTTTCCAGCTATGGCGTCGGGCCCTCCCTCACATTGCCTTTTTTGTTGCACATGTATCGCACTCCCGAAATGATCTAAACTAGTTTATGGGGTTTCCATCCTTGACCTAACCGCTTTTTAGCTACAAGTGCTGCTCAGTGGTACGGGAACTAGTAACTGTTGTTGCGCCCTTGTTGGGTGCATCACGAGTAGACATAAAAAGCAGCCAGAACAGCTGAGCCTGCCATCTTCCAGTTTTCGCTGCGTTCCACGCAGCGATGTAAAAACTGTCTCGTAACCCGTTGCGAGCAAGGTCACCCCAGGTTGTTCAAGACCACACCCGGCTCGCCACCCGAGTGTGATATTCTCGTCCGTACGTCCGTGCGTCACCATGTCAGATGGAGAAGAACCCGTCGCCGAGCCGACGTTGTAGTCGCTGAACGCTGATATGAGGGCCCAGTCTTCATTACTGCGAGAGCTGGCTACAGCTGTGGCACAATTGACGGCTCGTGATCGCGTTGTTGATGGAGAAGGGGCACATGGCTCCGGCTCAAGGCAGCGCTTCGCGGGACAGCCGACAGGCAGCGGGGGAGCCGCAGAGCGCCCCGACTTGCTAGAGCTAGCCCAGAGCGGCCGTGTCGGAGCAAAATCCGCGAGTGCCGAGGATGATTACCTCGCGGTGCCAGAGCTACTGCAGAGAGCAGAGTCTGGTTACGAGGCCGTTCGACCGGTCAGCCGAGTGCCTGGACTTTTCCCTTTGAGCACCGACCTAACGAACGAGTACCTCAAGCAGGATGACCGGCGTCTGCCGGCCCAGGAGGAGTACTTGTGGATGTCGTGTTTCGGGGCTCACATGGCCGCCCTCTTCGTGGCGCTCGACGAGCTGCTACCTTACGTCCCCGCCACTAACCAGGACTTCACCCCCTACCTCGCGAGAGCTCGGAATCACGCCGAGGCCATCGACAAGGCGTTTCGTTTTCGTCTAGCCTTCCTGCGGAGGCTGAATGAGATCAAGCGGGTGCACGGTGACCAAGGTGTTCTGGACGTGCTGCGAGCTCAGCATTTTCAGCCTGCTTCGGAGCATTTGGGTTCTGCGATTTTTGGGGACCTCATGAGGGACTACGAGCGTCGTGTCTTCGAGGCGACCGTTGCCAGCAGCGCCAAGGCGACCGCTACTTCTCGAGTAGCGGCTGCAGCTGCAGGTCGCGGGCGTGGGCGAGGACGTGGCGGCGGACGTGGACGTGGCCGCGAAGGTGAGCACGAGTGACGGTGTGGGGCGCCGCTCGTCGGAGCTGCATGAGCCTTGCGAGGCCACCTTTCGGTGACCGCCGCAAGACGCACCCTTGCAGCTCAACGGCGGGATGAGCGCCCTGTGTCAGGACCTGACCCCCCCACCTTACAGACTTCATTTAGACCTTCCTCGGTGCGGCGCTTCTTACAGCTACAGCCGAGTGCGGCTCAACCATCCGCACGCCTGCACATGGCGGCTCAACCATCCGCCTTTCTTACAACCCCATCTCTGCGTTCGTCGGTTGTTACACTACGTGTTACAACGGGTTCGCAACGACCAAGTTTCGCGCGTGTACGTTACGCATGTGACAGGCGCTATGAGCGCGAAGGGCGCGCGGGGCGGCCCTCTTACCTGAACCTAGCCCCGCAAACCCGTACTGGAGCTACTGCAAACCCGTCCAGCAACTACCGGCCAACCGCCGGGAACCTAACCGTTGCTGCCGAGTACTTTGCGAACAGTAGCCGTGCCGGTGGAACTCTGTCAGTAAAACGACGCACTTACGTAATTGACGAGCCCGCAGCTATCGCTCCATGGGCTGCGTCACTGCGATCTCGACTGCAGGACGCGTTCGGCTCAGACGAGCTAGGCCAGCGGACGCTCGACCTGCTCTCCAGCTCCCTCAGCGCTCAGACCCTCAAAAGCTACGCCGGCAGGTTGTCTCAGTTCGCTGAGTTCTGCCACGACTCCGAGAACATCAGCCCGCTGGAAGCGACTACTGCTACTGTTGTTCGGTACGTTGCCTGGATCGGGGAGCGAGGGCACATCGCAGCTAAATCGCTGCAGCCCTACCTGTCTGCCATCAACACCTTCTTCGAGCTGCACAACCTCGTCCCGATCGCCAAGGACAGCCTACACCTCACTTCGGCAAGACGTGGGTGAATGTTGCGTCAGCGCCGACTGGACGCTGCCCCTTTGCGTGTCCCTCTGCCTGCGGATGTAGCTTACCGCTTCGTCTCAAAGGCCGAGCTAATTGTGTCTGCTCCTTACCCAGAGTCCCACCTCGACTACCGAGCCCTCTTGGCCTCGATTGTCAACTTCCTGTTCTTTGCCAGGGGCCTTACTGGCGTCTCCTGTCGAGTGCAAGATGTGCATGTCGACACCTACAACATCACCTTGCAGATCTACCGCGAGAAGGGTCGCGCTGGCCGGCGGGGACCCGGCGACCTGCGCGTACTTCTCCTTCCAGTGTCCGAGCACCCTCGAGTGGCGCGTCTCTTGCACTACTTCATCGACAACGTCCAGTCTGTCCCCCTGGTTATTGTTGGCTTGGCTGCCTCCAACTTCTGGGCTGTCAATGTGGCTGAGCAGTCAAAACCTTGGACTGCGGCTACGATGTCAGACTGGTTGTCTACAGCAGTCAACCTAGTCAACGCTGCCCCCCCTGCTGGCACTTCCTGGACTTCACACAGTCTACGCAAGGGCGCAGCCTCTGCAGCAAACGCCATCGGAACGCCACTGTCCCACATCCGCTACCAAGGCGGTTGGGCCACTAACTCTGATGTCGTTCTGGACTACATCGACCCCAACGTTCTTCCTTCTCCTGGCGCGTGGTTCTTCTTTGGACACATCGCCCCCCTCCGCCACTTCCAAGTCCAACAGGACTCCGCAGCGGTGGCCTTCCCAGTGCCCCCTTCATGACTTGGCGCTACCCCTTCTCCATCAATCCACCGCTCTCTACGTTCGCTCAAGACTGGCAAAACCAGACTCAACTTTGAAATGATCTAAACTAGTTTATGGGGTTTCCATCCTTGACCTAACCGCTTTTTAGCTACAAGTGCTGCTCAGTGGTACGGGAACTAGTAACTGTTGTTGCGCCCTTGTTGGGTGCAGCACGAGTAGACATAAAAAGCAGCCAGAACAGCTGAGCCTGCCATCTTCCAGTTTTCGCTGCGTTCCACGCAGCGCCCCCCCTGACTCCGTTTTCCCTCCACGCTTTCGCTAAACCATCCTGCCAATTTCGGCTCTTGACCGTGTAAAACAGCCTGCGCGACCTTTTTGGCAAAACCAGACTCAACTTTGAAATGCTTTGCTCCGCGGGTTGGGGCTTGCCCCAACTCGCATTACTCGAATGGGCCGACGCCCAAACGGGTAGGGCGGACCTTTCCTGGTCAGTGCCGGGTATTTTGATGGCAGTGTTTTAGACGGTGATCCAACAGTGTTGGAAATTCCGTCACTGGCCTTCAACTAGTCTTGCAGAATGCTTCGGCAATTTGCTTGATGACTACAACGGAGCGTCGCCTACCCAGGGCTTTCCGTAACTGGATTGCTGCCTAAACGGCCGTCGTAGAGACGCTGCAAGGGTTTCACTGGTGCCAGTCCTGTCCCGGGGGCGGGGAAAAAACAGGCGGCGGTAAATAAATATATTCTACATCAGTCCACATAAGTCTTTGCACATAGAAATCCGCGCGTATCCTCGCCTCGGTGCCCAAGCCATGGAGCCACGGGGCCATGGAGCCTTGTAATCCAGTGTATGCAAGCCTCCTACGCCAAAGAGGCAGCCGTTTCTCCCGATTATCGCACTTTTAGAATTGTTATTCTTCGGCAATGACATTGCTTGGCACATACATGGCTAAAACCACAGAAAAAACGGGCGATGAATAGGGGGCAACTTGTTGGCGGCGTAGCTGCCATCCTTGGCATATGCCCGCGCGCTGCCGGTGGTGGGTGGACGTATGCATGCGCTGTAAGACCACCGAGATTGAGCCCAATCCATGCACGCTACCGATGCAATGCATGGTATTTCCATGCGAGTGTGCCAGTAATCCCGTCGTCGTGATGGGGCCAATCATCCTAGGCACAATTTTCCAAGCTGCAAGATAAGCGCCGTTGGCCGTGCCTCGCTGGGTGAAAGTAGCACACATGAAGTGCCTTCGATTCCATAGGTGCATGCTTATACCGCCCGCACCGTAGGCTAAGCACGGGCTGGCCCCCTCGGCATCAATGTCGCCATTGCTGCACAGGTCTGCGCGCATGTCGTCACACATGTCACCCATCATCCAAAGGGAAAAACCAAAATGATGACGGGGTCCGCGCGACGTGGAGACCTATCAAAGGGGTCCTCGCGCCTGAGAGCTTGCGTGGAAGGGCACATTACATGCCCCTATCATCCGTCCGCCCCCATCCACAGTGAGTGGGCAGGCTGGGACACCAGAACATGGGGGGGAGGGGGGGGACTTTGACATGCCATAACATTTTGGCGTTTTATCAGATTGGGCTGAAAATAGTGCGTTGGAAAGCGCAGGTTGCGGGCTTCCCATCGCACTACGAATTTGCAGCCCAATCTGATAAAACGCCGAAGTGTTATGAATTAAAACGTGATTGCAATATTACTGCTTCTTGCAGGGCGAACAGCCAGTTTGCGAATGTCACATGTAGCCCGCTAGCTGACCATAGACTCCAAACCATGCGCCGCGCGGCATGGGGTAGGTGGCCAAGACATGTGTCTCGGCGACCATGGGAGAAAAACTCGGTTCTTTATGTCCAAATGTCGGCGTGCCGTGCGCTCAAACCGTTCACAGCCCGGCCGTGCAGCACTTGTTACACTGGTAGTGCCGCATAACATGTGACGCGCGCGCCACGCGCAACGTCGCATTGGCCTTAGCACACCACGTGCACGCTCTTTCATGGTTATCCTCGCAATGGCTGCAACGGCGTAGACGACTATGCGTGGGTTTACCGACTAGAGGCGACCAAACCCAAATCATACCCGTAAAAACATGCAACGACTTATATGGGCTGCTGTACTACCGGCGTAGTACATGTCGGTAACAAATCCACCTCTGAAAGCTGTACCATAAGATTAACACATCAAGCCGCTTAAAAGGCAGCCCGCATCCGCAATAGGCGCGATGGATAAGTGATGCGCGCCCGGCTCAGAGTCCGGCCCACGCGTGCACAAATGTGCGAGCCTAGGTGATCCATGGACGCGATGTGCAGCTTCGGCATGGTGGACGAATTTGCGCCGTCTGATGATGCAGCGAGCACGCCCTCGAGCCGCCACCAAGCTCATCATGACCCCGAGGAAATCTCTTGCGAGTAAGGGCTCCTGGTGAGTCCATGTGGTGCACCGAATGTCCCGTGACAAGAGGACGCCCCGATCCGCGGCCAAGCATGCAACTATACGCCGCGCACAGTGCGGCGCACACCCTTGCTGCCTCACCTCATGACCTCACCCACTGACTGTGCCGAAGACCATGATTGCCCGTATACTCCGACATGTCCATGATATGTCTCGAAGTAGGGTGGGCCCTTTCTGGTGTGAATAATTACAAAAGGCCAGTAGCAAATCCACCACTACAAGCAGCGCTAGCTAGGAGATCAACACAAGCCGCTTACTAACAATAGCCGCCCGCAACCCGCATGCCGAGGCGGGATGCATGGATGAAGAGCGCCCGATTCAGAGTCCGGGCCACACGTGCACGTGTGTGCGAGGGTGATTTACGGACGCGATGTGCACTTTCGGAAATCAACTTACGGGATGGCGGACGGATATCTACGCCGTCTGATAATAAGGGAGCATAAACGCTCTCGAGCCGCCACCAAGCTTAGGACCGCCTAGAAGAAATTTCTACTTGCGAGTATTAAGGCCGTCTAGTGAGCCCGGGCAGTGCACCAAGATCATCGCGGTGAGAAGAAATCGCATTTCCTTTGCTAGCGCGGCCGGGGCAGTGGGGCGCCAACGCGCAGCATGGTAGCAACGTCCATCAAGGTACGCAGTAGGTGGCTCACATGGTAGTAGCTAGGAAGTTGAGTGTATATTCGGAACATGCTGCGACAAGATTCTGACCTATGACCTGCGTTACGATTTCAACTATATGGGGAGTGGAGGGTGGCATGGGCCTGGAGCGGGGGGTCACTTGATGTTATGGGGGTTGAGCCCCATTTCATATTCGTGCTTCTTGGCCTGCTCGGACTCTAGTGTGCCAATTCCTTGACAGTACTAATCTGACTAGCGTCTCTGCGCAGGCCGCCCAGGTGGCGGGGCGGCTGAGGCGCCTGGCTGCACGGCGGCGCCCCCGCATCCCGGTCCCGTGCCTTCATACATATACACCGCATTGTTTGCGCCCGCAGCCTCCCACTGTCCCACAAAGCCTGGCCGCAATAACAGAGGCATGCTAGGGAAGTCTGGGTCCATGCATGCACACATGAACTTGATGCGTGCCTCAAGTAAGAACTGCCGCCCATATGCCCCCTCCGTGTCAGTGGTGCCACTGCCACTGGCCGCCGACGACGCACTTCACGTCCCGCATCTGCATATGATGTAGGGCATGTATTCATATGACGACAACGTAGACAAAATGCGTATGAGGGCAAGATGGGGCGGGCGCACTGTACGCTCCATCCAGAGCTCCGAGACAGTGGCGAGATGTGCTACCCCTGGCCGCCTCCTGGGCTCTGACTTGGCATACCAGATTGTGCAAGTTCCACATCGCTTCCCGCAGTAACACATACATACGAGCGATATTGCGAAACATGCCCGAATGTATTATACCAGTATGCGTTCGCACCGTTTGGTGCAATGTGCATGTGCGGCATCGCGACGCGCACGTAGCGCGGCCCATTGCCCACGCTCTAGCTAGCCAGCTCACGACTCTCAACCCATGACACCGCAACCGCCCGTAGGTAGTGCTAGCGATGACCCAATATGCGGCGATGGTGGGCGGGTCGCGACCGCCATAGCCGCGCATGTGGCGTGCTCCGGGATCTTCGTGGCGACCCCGCAGTAGCCGATATGCGCTCCGCCCCGCGGTCGGGCGCGATTTCCGCCTTTTTCGTTTATATGACGACAGCTCCGGCTGCGTGCGGCAAAACTAGCATCTAGGGGGGGGGGGGGGGGGGGGGGGGGGGGGGGGCTCGAGCGCCACAGTTCGGTAGGTTAGGCAAAGGAGGCGAACACGAGTTGTATGGGGGCGGCTGTAGGTGCGGAGGAGGGGTGCTAAATATGCGCGACGAGACGGTCTTGGTGGTGTGCTAGCTTTGTAGTTGGTGTGGTGAAAACGCTAATAGTAGCGACTAAATCTCGCAGATTCCGGTGAAGGTGAACGTCAGCACCCCGCCACTCACGACCGGTGCGGCCGGGTGACGGCCCGGCCAGCACTTGCCCTACAGAAGGTTCTCGGGGGGTCTTGGTGGTAGGGCCGGTGGCCAGCATATGGTGCCGCCCCCTTGGCGAGGTACAGCGCCGAAATAAAGTGCGAAATAAATTACTCGAAATATATTACTATAGGGCACTACTGCTCATATTATCAATAGGCGGGCGTGTCCCTGCTTAAGGATTATTACCTGGATCATCATCACATCAACATCATCGATGATTGAGAATGTAAAATAACGCTGCTGCGCGACGACGACGATACGAGTATATGCCGGTGAACACGCACGCAGCCCTACAAAGCTACACACGGTACACGTATAACCCTACAAATAAGCTCATCTGAACTCGAATCGCTACTGGGCCGCGACCTGCTCGAGTCGAAGACAGGCGCGCACGACAGCACGCAGTCTGGATGACGCGGCGTTGTTTTTTTTCGCCCCCGGGACAGGGCTGGCACCAGTGAAACCCTTGCTGCAGCGTCAATGGGCAGCGATCCGGGCGGGGTTGCGGCGACACTTAAAAAAGGTGGACGGATATTTATTTGTATGAGTACGGATTAATCCTTATTGACTTCCTACGCACGACCTCGCAGGCGACCACAGACTAGCTAGCGACTGGTGTGAATTACAAAAAGGACAGTTCCCCAGAATTAGAAAATCAACAAAGCAAGCCGCCTAGCTAGCGACTGGTAGGACGATCGGCTCTGCCCGTGCTACTCGACTACTCGTAGCTGGTTCTCAACCGGAAGCGTGTTCCAAGTGCGCAATCACCCCGACAGGCCTTACTCTGTCGCGGGCTGCGTGCCAGAGCCGACTGTCGTCGGCTCGGCGGGCTGTGTCGCCTGGTGGTGGGTGGGCCGCGGGGCGATGGGGCTCTTCAAGCGGGCGATGGAGCGGCTGGGCTTCGCCAAGGTGAGGCCACGCCGGGAGCTGCGCCTCGGGAACGCAGCAGCCGGTGGGCTTCTTGCTCCTGCCAGCGAATGTTCAGCAGGTCGGCAGCATGCTGGCTGTTAGGCGGCTTACTCTCGTTGCGAGGGGAGAGGGGGGGGGGGGGGGGGGGGTCTTGGGAAGACACGTCGTAGAGGGAGATCAATTCAAGAGCCGAATTACAATTTGCTGCACCACCACGTCTGCCCTGGGTATGTGAGTCTGCTTCAATGGAGTGAGGACTTAGTTTCTTACCGCTTGAGCCCGATCGTTATTGGATGATGATTTAAACAGAAACGGAAAGTTAGCGCTTTGGGCTTAATCTCTGCCCGAGCTGAAACTCCCTCTCCCCCCCCCCTCTCTCGTTCCTCTCCTTTCCGCCCCCCCCCCCCCCCCCCCCCCTCTCTCTCTCCTTCTCCCTCTCCCTCTCTCTGCTTCTGGACACGGGCTTTAGGCTTGGGAGCTGTCCCCTGCTGAGAGCCCTGCACCACCGGCTGCTGGTTGCAGGTGAAGTCCAGCATCATCGTGATCGGTCTGCAGAACAGCGGGAAGACCTCCATCATCACCACGCTCCACCCCGACAAGGTGGGGCCGCGGGGGCGATGCTGTGCGCGCCGGTAGGGCTGGGCCGGGGCACACGGCCTGACGCTGCGGCGGTGGGTGGGTGCGCCCAGGGCGAGGCGGTGCCCACCGTCGGCTTCTCCGTGGATAAGTTCAGCCTGCATGCCACCAAGCTCACCGTGATGGACATGTCGGGGCAGAGCAAGTACCACTCGCTGTGGGAATGCTACTTCAAGGACGTGCAGGTGGGCGCCGCTGCGATGCGGGGCGTGGTGCCGCGCGCAGCTCGCAGCGCGCCCGGCCTCACGTGTGCACCCCGTGGCGGCGGTGGCGGCGCCTATTTGCAGGGGGTCGTCTTTGTGGTGGACTCCGCGGACCCCAGCCAGCTGCCGGAGGCCCAGCGGGTGCTGCTCACCACGCTGGAGCACGAGGACCTCAAGGTGTCCAGCCTGCCTGAAGCGGGGCAGCTGAGGCAGACGGGGGGCATGTCCCCAGAGGAGAGGGGGCGGCTCACACATCCCCATCTTCCCTCTCGCCCCGCGCGTAGGGCACCCCGCTCCTGGTGTTTGCGAACAAGATGGATTTGGCGCATGCCATGACCAAGGTATGGGTCAGCAGCCGCCGTCATTGCCGCGGCAACCGGCAGCATACAGCGATCCCCTCCCCCCCCCCCCCCCCCCCCCCATTCACCCCCCAGCTGAGGAAACGGTGCAACTGCTCTGCGGGCAGGTGGACGTGGCGCAAAAGCTGCAGCTGGACTCGGACACCGCCATCACGGGGCGCGCGTGGCAGATGGCGGCCTGCAGCGCCAAGACTGGAGAGGGCATCGAGGTTGGTGATGCCGCGCTGCCGGGGTGCTGGCTGCCTTCACGATTGCTCGTGTGTCATCTGCATACTGCTGTGATTTCAATTTGGATTCCTATGGAACCTCCCCCTCCGTCCCCGTGAGAGCTGTTGTGATGTCGAATGTGTTATTTACCTCGTGTTATCTACCCCCCCCCCCCCCCCCCCCCCAACACCTCCTCTGCGAAGAGAGAACAACTGTATTTATGTCAGAATACACAGCGAATATCGCACAGATATTTCGACTTGTTGCGGCAAAGCAATTCACTATTTTTCGGGCCGCGAACCCACTTAACCGTTACGGTACGGTACCCGTATCAATCGATATATCGCAATTGAGATAACGTGTGTCAGCAGCTTCCTGCCGTGATATCACTTTGGATTTCCTGAGGATTCCCCCCCCCCCCCCCCCCCCCTCCCGGTTAGAGCGGTTGTGATGTCGGAAGTGTTATCTAACCCCCCCCCCCCCCCCCCCCACCCCCCACCGCCTTCTTGCCCCCCCCCCCCCCCCCCCACACAGATATTTCGATTCATTGCGGCAAAACAATTCATTAGTTTTCGGGCCGCAAACCTGATTAAATTTCATGGTACGGTACCCATATCAATCGATATATCGCAATCGAGATAACTTATGCACTATTGGATAGTACGATATCATGCAAAGACTGCTACGGATTCATTTGGGAACACTGTACGAGTTATATCTGCAACTGGTTGTTATCCCCAAGTCGCCACTTTCGTTATTCGAGGGTTAATACCTGGTTAAACCACCCCCAGCATTGCCCGACATGCGGCAACTTACGGGGCGACGAGCTTACATGTCGGTGGCTTGGAGTAACAAGGGGCTCAAAACACCCCGAAATCACTGTTTGGAGAAGGTGTATGGAGTCCCCTGAAAGCCCAGTAGGTCGCCAGTTGATAACCATACTCGGTCACTAACCAATTATTAACTGTCATTACCCCCCTCCCCCAATTGCATTCGCCGGCGACACCACGGGCATAGTGCGAGTACACGGATGTGGCTGCACCTCTCCGCGCGAGCTGATGTCGCAAGTACGACCATAACTAAAACGTTTCTGTATCACATCACAGGTGACAGCTCCGTCTGATGAAGCTGAGATGCAGAGCTCGTGATACATATTGCGAGGTCCATGTACGGTGTACATATGTAACACCACATGTGGCCTGTCCGTATCTATATCAACTCGCATATTTCTATGCAAGCATGTGTAGCCGTCTGGAGTTTACTTGCTGATTTCTTGACTGTGCGCTGAACCCCCCTGACCAAACCCCTGCGCCCTTCTCTTCTGCGCAGGATGGCATGAAGTGGGTCCTAGAGCAGGCCAGGAAGAGGAGGCGATCCTAACGCATGGCGCACCCGCTTGGTGGCCACGGATGCAACCCGTATACATCATTTAATCTTACTTAGCCGTATCGCTTACTTGTTTCATAATTATAGTATGGGCACAACTATTTACACAGATCATCAATTCCAGCAGCGCTCTTGCCGGGTGCGGTGCTGGGCGATGCTGCTTGCGTGGGTGTCGACTGAGCCGCGCTTTGCGCCATGCTTTGCTGCCCAATGCGGCTGACATTGCAATGGTATATTGTGCTGAGTTTGGTTCCTTTCCACCGCCTTACACGAAGAGCAACTCCAGCGAGCACGCATTGGCTGTTTACCATCCGCAACTTGGGCAGGTCATACCCTTCTCCCATGCTTCTGGCTGTCTGCCCCGCCACGAAGGCAGAATACTACCAGCAGCTGAAAATGCTTACGGCACGGCGCTGTCTCCAAGCAGAGGCATATTATATTTAGGGATCCCGGTCGACGACTCGATCATTTCATTGTTTAATATGATTGTACAGCCTTCGTCCATCAAGCAAATGACCACTTATATCAGTGTAGACGTCCAAAACGTGCCTGCCCCAAGGCGGCGAGAACTACATGTTGTGGTGTAGGAGACATCGCCCACTGACCTTAGCCGCCCAGTGGATTATTTTCGACCATCAGTTTTATCGCTAGCTAGTGCAGTTACGCAGCTACAGACGCCGCACCAACGTACGGGCAGGGTTCTTACATCGAGAGGGATGCATAAATGCAATAAAATGCAAATGCGATTGGTATTTAAGGCAACAAAACCGGATGGATACGAACCCCCCCCCCCCCCCCCCCCCCCCCCAAAACCCCACCCACCCGCTGGCCTTTGGGGGGCGGCGGTGGGCAGCAGTCAGTGTATGTAACAAGCCAATGCAGCATTGCTTGTTACATGTCACCTCCACTCACTAGCTGACCTAGGGCGCTTCCTGGATGCTGTCCCGACTTTCGCGGCTGTGTGTGCATCCCTATTGGCTGCACGTTGTTGGGAGTCATTCTGGTCGCAATCCTCACATGCTGCTTGCCCCCCTCTGACTTGCACTCCTTGCACAGAGGCAGCACATCGCTAGATGGAATGACATCCTCAATGCTGTCAGTCTTACGGGTGATTCCAGCACGATTGGAGGAAAGGCTATCATCAGCCCCAAAGGCCATAAGGCTGTGCCTACCTCTCTTGGCACAACATTGTGCCTCTACAGGCATGTGGCATTCGAGGTCCAAAGCACAATATAATACCTTGTGGTAGGGATGGTCCTCGGGAAGGGGCTAGCCTCCACACATGTAGTCCAGACCGGCCAGACCAGCCGGATCCTCGTCAACCGCATCCTTGGTGGCTTGGCGGCATGCCCTCAGGACTGCCGCGCTGTGTAGTCGGCCATCCTCGCGGGCTGGAGGATCATGTTGCTTGGGGGACGTGCTGAGTGGATGGCTCGGGGATCGTAGCAGTCCTTGCAGTCCTCAACGCCCCTTGACAATTGTCGATGCGGATGCGCACCTCCAAGCGTGACGCTTTCCATGCATTGCTCCTGCATTTTGTAACATGCTGGCGCAGCTCCAGCGCCGCCTCGGCCGCCCTTGCCGCCTCTGCCGCTTCCCACCGTGCGAGCGCTCGATAACGGGCTGCCAGACGACCGCTGGCTGCGCCACACATCTATCGAGCTACTGCGCCAGCTCACTGAGCTTGTGGACCTCAAGCACCTCCTTCGGCAAGGTGGCGCTGTCGTTGTCCTCCTGCAGCCATGGCGCGCCGGAAGGTCCACTTGCTGCTCACAACCGTCTCGCGTCGCCATGGGGCGGCTGAGACCTTCAGCACTGTAACCATTAAGGCTGCAAGCTCGGGCCGCGTGCCGGCTGCCATGGCTGCTGGCAGAGTTGCTCCGGCTGCCGCTGGATAGTTGGAGACTCGGTGAATTGGCTGCCGGGGACGCTTCACGTCAACACTACCTCGTGCTGATGCGCGATATTGCGCTCACCTCGGCGCACCTCGGCGATGAGGTTCCGGGCGGCGCCCGCCCGGTGATTATCACCACCGGGCGGACGCACCAGGTCGCAAACAGTGCATTATTCAGGTATTCAGGTGATAAACAAAATGTACGAGCATAATGGGTTTGCCCGCCCGCCCACCGATTTCTCGGAGACTTTGTCTCGTATACCGCGACTTCCAACAGCTCCGAAGAACTTATTGATTTCATTTTGTGAAATCCGCAATATTTCCCGATGTGCGGCCCATCGTCCGGCATGATTTGCTGCTGGCGTAATTTCACGTAATTTCTGGGGTAACCCGGCCGCCCGGCGCGTCCAGGGTAGTTTACCCTGTTGATGCATTGCGGTCCTTCGGAGTTCGAAATAATCAGGCAAGCAATAATGGCTTATTATTCCAGATCTACGACTGCAGTTGGAGCAAGAGGTCAAGTGCTGGGCGGGCGGTTTCTGCTGATCTCCCGCCCAGGGCGAACTGAACCTTACTGCTACCAGCAGGGGTCACCGGTAACAGCCCCCACCGGCGGTACCATACAGCGACTACTGTACTGGTGTGAGTGCGGTCACTCGGACTACCCGTACAGGGACGAGAATGTGCTGCTGTAGTAACACACACATCCTAGTACAGTACCCGTAATGGTACGCCTCGTAGTACATATAAGCATGATGCTCGTATCGCGTATTAAAAGTAGTGTATATATCGCTTCGTCTGCGTGCATGATATGATGCTGCTGCTGCCGCCCGCCCTCCATCGGACGACGACGAAAATCAGGAATTTCCCAGCACTTCATTCGGGCCTGCTACTACTGGTCGCTAAGTATTATGATGAATGATCGCGCTCATCGGCGGCAGCAGGGTGAATTCACATACAACTCGTATGAATTACATGCACACGGCCAGTAAATATCCTTAGTGAAAAATCCACCGCAACAAAAATCAGGCGATGATATCAACACAACCCCGCGCACATATAGCGACTAGCGACGATTATCCCCGTATCTGCACGCGGCTCGCATCCGTACCAGTACTGTACTCTTACAGACGCCAGGAGCGCCGGCCCGGGCAGAGGGGGCAAGGCGCCCCGGATAGGAAACAGCGGACCGTGGTCGGTGTGGCCTGGCGACTATTTATTAAAACAGGGACGCAGGCCCGAAAACAATGAGTACTGCCTGCTGTCCTCACCCTCTCCTACCGCCCCAGTACAGCACCTGGTAGTTCCGCTAAACAACGACAGCAGCCGCCAGCGCTTCTCGACAGGCCACAGAAGACAACCTACCTGCCTCGGCACATTCACCCGCGAACCGTTTGAACTGCTGCAAGTGGAGCGATAAATACAATGGGCCACATCAATTCGATATCGCGTAGCCCCTGCTCAACGACCTCCGAGAATGACGACAGTGCCTTGTCGCTGACGTCTGCCCAGCTGGCAAGGCTCGCGAAGTACCGCACAACGCACTCGCCCCTTCAGAAGTACCAAGTCGGCCGGGTGCTAGGCAAAGGCGCGTTCGGAGTTGTTCGGCTGCTGACCGACCCGAAGACAGGCGCCCAGTACGCTTGTAAACAGGTCGGATTTTGCAGGGTCGATGGGCGCGGCACCGATACGATTCGCGAAGAGATCCTGCGCGAAGTCGAATCGATGTGCGATCTGGATCACCCCGGCATCGCCAGCCTGAAGGAGTACTACGAAAGCGAGGAAGGCATCTGCATAGTAATGGAGCGTCTTCGAGGCGAGGAGCTGAGCGAGGCAGTGCTGACGCGCGGGTCCCTAGCCGAAGAGGACGCGCGCGTAATTATGCGGCAGCTGTTGGAGGCCGTACAATACATGCACACCCAGAGCGTCGTCCACCGTGACCTGAAGTTGGAGAATCTCGTCTTACAGGACGAGGGCGACCTGTCGTCCGTCATGATCGTAGACTTCGGGTTTGCCTGCCGAGCTCAATCGGAGGCCCGAAGCCCGCGGATGGCGTTGTGCTGCGGCTCGCCCGCGTTTGTGGCGCCCGATGTGGTCCGCGCCGCCCGAGTTGAGGGCGGCTACTATGGGAAGGAGTGCGACGTTTGGAGCCTCGGCGTGATACTTTTCGTCCTGCTCTCCGGATACTTCCCTTTCGACGGGCTGACGGTTCATGACATCCTCAAACGCGTCCTTTCCGCGAACCCAAGGTTCGACGTCGACCCCGTGTGGGAGCTAGTTTCGTCGGAGGCGAAGGACCTGATTTCCGGGCTTCTGAAGGCTGACCCCACCGAGCGTCTCACGGTCGATGCCGCTCTCCGGCACGAGTGGCTCAGTGAATGTTGATTGATGGCGCCGTTATGATTAACATCGCCAGGATTGAATACAAGACTGGGAGCAGCATAACACAACTTAATCACGCAATCAATCGTCATAAATTATAGCAATGAAGCTCATCTTTCTGCGAATAAGCTGCGCTGCTTCTTCGACCAGGAGGCAGCGAGATTACTTAAAATGAACCGTCTTCTTTCAATCTGTAAAGAACCAATTGTGCCTGTGCAAACTGATTCCTCATTGACCAACGCGATTTCCGTGTCGGTACATTCCCTCATTTTTGTCTTTCAGTAAGTTGGTGAATGGATAGTGCAGTAATAGCTAGCGGAATGCGTAGAAGAAAGGGCCCTTTCCTCTACGTGGCTGAGGTTGGATACGGTGGACCGCAAGGTATCATGAGTATGAAAGCCACAGAGCGAGATGCCTGGGCGCCACGGGGTGAATGCACATGCACATTCGCAGGTTGCGCAACACTTCCGTGGACAAGCGTTCGCGCAACAAAGCCGCAGATTATCGTGCCATGCCATGGACGCACGCCCAGTCCCCTAGTGTGCTCGGGTGACGTCGGTGGCATCTAATGAGAGCCATGATAAACGAGCTGGAAGTGGCAGCTGGAGCAGTTGTGATGTGGTCGTGTACACAAACCCAATCCTCGAGCTGTACATCCCTTCCCCCGCATCTCCTTCAGGAAGTGTTGCTGTCAGGCTAGCTATGACTCGGTGGTTTTGCTGGACCATGAGGTGGGACACTCGTTTACATTGTCATCGCGCGCCGGAATATTTATATATTTATATAACATTATTTACAACGTCAGCAGATATAATATAGCTGAGCATACACAGCAGAGCAATGCCACTTGTAGATTGGGCAGACTGCGCAGAAGCAAACGACTGCGCACCCCTGGCAGGGAAGGGCGCCATGTTACCGCGTACGGGTGTATCATGATCCCGCCTCGCCATCCAAGGTGGCGCCCCCCAGGTGCTCATACGGGGAGCACTGCAGGGTTGCCGCCATGGGGCTCGCCAGCTCTCCTGATCTACAGGAGTGTGGTGGGGGAATGTACGTTCTTGTTTCATCGCTGTAGAGCGGGTGCCGCCCACTGAAAACAACCCTCACCCCACTGTTGGCCGGGGTTCGGTCTGATGTAAGCAAGAGGAGTGAGGAAAGTGTGTTCTAGTGCTGCAGCAACTGCCCCCCGCCTCTGCAGTCAGGCCACATTACACCCACAGTGAATATCCTACCTCTATAGTGAATATTCTCTATATAGGTAGGTTGGGCCGACCGCTATAGTGCACCAACCTCTGTAGTGCAAGGGGGGGGGGGGGGGGGGGGGGGGCGGTTCCCGGATATTCACTATAGAGGTATTGTCACTGTATTTCACAGCACCCGATCCGCTGCCACCCACACACCGCTGGACCGCACCACCGCTCCTGCCACCATGCCTACGCCCCGTGCGCATCGCGCCGCTGCCCGGGAGCAGCGCACCCCTGACGCCCCAGCCGGCGGGGGGACGTCGGCCCCCGCCGACATTGCGAGCGGTGTTCCGGATCTGGACTCCCGCCTGAGGCTAAACCCGGGCGGCCGGATGCGGACCTTCACCGCCGCCGACCCTGCAGAGCGCGAATCTGCAGGCGGCAACTTCTGGGTGGGGGCGGAGTGGGCGGGCCACGCGCATTGTGGCGAACGCGGGCAGGAACACCGGGCGGGAAGTGGAGAGTGTTGCGCCTATGCGCCGCACCCGGCGGGAAGTAGCGGAGGAGGGTAGCTAGTAGGCGCTATGTGTGTCAACAGCGTGTGGCGGCGGCTACGCGGTATGAAACGCGCAGGAAAAAACTATCTACCTGTACAGGTGCCTGGTACCTGTACGCGTGGCCAGAAATCGATGTAAACGGCTGCTACGTGGCATCGCGATATCGCAGTAAACGCGAGGGTGGTCGCTGGTGTGAAATGACCCTTACATTTCTTACTGGCCTAACTTGCAGCCACTGCAGGTACCACATACTGTAGCGGCTACTAGTGTGAGTGCGGCTACTGCCTACTGGTGTGAATTACAAAAAGGGCAGTTCCCCAGAATTAGAAACTACTGCCTACTGGTAGTAGTGCGGATTACTCGTACTACAGGGAGAATCTGCTGCTATTACTACTACTCTCAGTGTTATTAAAGTAAAAGTAAAGTTCGCCCCGGGACATCGGCCGAAGCCGCCCCAGCACTTGACCTCGTGCGCCAACTGCAGTCGTAGGTCTGGCATAGCCAGTAGACCATTGTCTCATTCGAACCCCGAAGGGCTAATGCATCAACCGAGAAAACCCGGGACACGCCGGGCCGATATATATTGCCGAAATACATCGGCCAGGAATCGAACCCGGGTCTCTCGCTTATGAGACGACCGCTCTAACGAGCGGACAAGGGATGTGCCTTGTGAAAGTTTCGCCGGTATTACGGGTACAGTACTCGTGATCCGGACAGACGGCCTAGGCGAGCTGGGACCAGCCCGCCTATCCGGACATTGGCCCATATTTTGAGGTCCTCATTCAATTCGCGACGTACCCCGGTACTGAATCACTGCGTCTTTGTTACGAGATGAGACCGTACCGGTACGAATATGCAGTGACGACGAAGCTCTCACGGCCCGGCCGGTCTCGAGCCGCCGACACATACTCGTAGTCACTCGCTCTACCACTGAGCGCCCTGGTCGGCATAAGTTCCCGGGTCTGATGGTGGGATCGACCAGGGAACTCATACGAACGAGGGATGTTATCAGTGTTATCCCCACCCACCTCTCAGTGTTATCCCCACCCACCCACCGTGTTAGGACTACACCTAACCCTGCACTATACCCACATAACCACTTATCTCATATTACTATCATTTCCTATATCATATCATTACCTGCCGTACTTCTGTAACTCGTACTGTAACATGTACGCATACCATTAACCATTATCAATCCCAATCACCAATGCTACTACTAACAGTCCCCGATGCTGCTACTGACATTCCCCGATGCTATATCTCCACAATGACCAAGACTGACCGCTGAACTGCTCTGCCGCCGCTCTGCCTCTGTGCTGCTGACTACCGATAAATAGCTGAACCAGCTGATGATTCTGTAACATTCGATACTGTTTCCTCACAACCTTTGCCTTCGCCTCTAATTGCATTAGAGCACTACTGTACCTTACACACCGCCTTGGCGGGCCCGACGACCATCCTCGGCCCTCGGAATCGCGGGCCCTTCCTCCGCCTCCACCCCCGGCTAGGGATGGGGGCGGGGATCGTGCACGGGTGGCGCCTTGGTAGCCTTGGCCCCGCCCGTGCTGCCACTACCGCGGAGGAGCAGTGTGAGCTGGACACCGGCGTCTCACGTCGTTGCTGGTCCGGTCGTCAACTCCCCGTTCGTTGTTCTTTGAGCACCCTCTCCCTTCATGTCCTGTCGGCGCCTCCACATCACATTCGGCCTAGTGCCGCTATTGGAGTGGCCCGGGATGTTGTGCTGGGAAGGGAGTTCTACGTTCGGCGGAAGGGGACGCGACCGAGCTGGCGGCGGATTTGGCGCTGGGCGGAACAACGTAGTGCGCTGGACACCGGCGTCTTACGTCGTTGCTGGTCCGGTCAAGTCCCCGTTCGCTGTTCTTTGAGCACTTTCTCCCTTCCTGTCATGTCGGCACCTCCACATCACATTCGGCCTAGTGCCGCTATGGGAGTGGCCCGGGATGTAAGTTGTGCTGGGAAGGGAGTTCTACGTTCGGCGGAAGAAGACGCGACCGAGCTGGCGGCGGATCTGGCGCTGGGCGAAACAACGCGCGCTGGACACCGGCGTCTTACGTCGTTGCTTGCCCGGTAGGCTCTCCATTCCCTACTCGTTGAGCACTTTCTCCCTTCCTGTCTAGTTGGCGCCTCCACATCACATTCGGCTCAGCGCCGCTGTTGGAGTGGCCGGGGATGTTGTGCCGGGGAAGGCGTTCTACGTTTGGCGGAAAAGGACGCGGCCGAGCTGGAGGCGGATTTGGCGCTGGGAGGTCCGCGTCGGCGCGTATGGGTTTTGCGCACTCATGTGCCTCATGTGCCCACTCATGTCGAGCGTGTGGCTTTGCGCCAAGTGCGTGTCTAAGCCCCATACCCGGTTTGCGAGAGCGTTATGTGTGTGGATGACCACGAACCACCAGCACTTGGCATGTGCCGCCTCCTATATAGCGATGCACACATCCAGCCAAAATGCCATTTTCCACAGCATTTTTTAAGGAATTTCATATTAATTAAAGTCCACGCCCCTACCGCGCCACCCCGCCCACGAAACGGTGCAACTGGCATTCCACCACGCGCCCCCATAGTAGAGCATCGCCCTATCCTACGCCAAGGGGCCCATCAAGCGCCTCTCTTACGTATCGGCGCTGCCGCCCTTGTGGTTGGCCAAGCTGTGACTTTCATCCGTGCTCAACATGCCACCTTGAGCGACGCCGGGGCGTTCCTTTCCGACCCGTCAGGCGTATCCAGCCCTCATAGCCTCTACCTTATTGGGGCGTCCTCGATCCACCAGGCTTTGGCCACCCCAACGTTGGAGCCGGATGCCGGCGCCAACGCGTCGGCGCCGATGTGG
This sequence comes from Tetraselmis striata, assembly GCA_006384855.1. NCBI lineage: Eukaryota > Viridiplantae > Chlorophyta > Chlorodendrophyceae > Chlorodendrales > Chlorodendraceae > Tetraselmis > Tetraselmis striata. The sequence goes on along the minus strand of VCJN01003246.1, from coordinate 69,561 downwards.
GCTGTCGAGCTTCGCGCCGCTCATACCCTTGTCGTTGACAAGTGTGGAGACGCGATGCTCGAGGATCTAGCGGGGCCGCTGGCCTCTGCCCTAAAGTTGCTTCCCTCGAAGCGCTCCCACGTTGCCCGTGCCGGCTGCTCGGCCGCCGGGGCGGAGCCGGCGTCTGTAATGCGGTCGGCGGCCGACCTCCAAGCTATCCCGCATTACTCGGACTTCCCCTTGCACTCCATGCGGAAAGTACAGGGAACCTGAGCCACCGCATTCACACGGTCCGTTTCGCAAAGCTTGCTGCGCGTATGCCTACAAGCGGCCCTGACAGCAATCGCTTCCGAGGCCGCCTCTTTAGCGCTGCGACAGCGTTCCTGGTGACTGATCCTTCAAGTGAGGGTCGTCTTTGTGAAGTCCGTGAGCGTTCCCCTGATTACTACGATTCCATGTTCCGCGTTGGCGCTTGCCGCCCTTTTGGCCTTCCGGCGGCTCCTATCCTCTCCCTTGGCGAGCCATGCCCTTGTGTTTTTTGCTCCTTCTCGGTACAAGGTATGCTTGCCCGTTTTGAGGATGCTGGCGTGGATTTCACTCCTTCAACTTGGGCAGTCGCATACGCTGATCACGTGGCACGTTGCTTTGGGGGCGACTCCAATCATGCCGCACACGAGTGGGCGGCACATGGCCTTTCCGACATTTGCCACGACGTGAAGTCCGCGCTGGGCGTGGGTGTCCAGATCCTCACGGACCCGTCGGTGCTTGTTTCACTTCCGAAGGGCAGCGACGGCCGGCCGGCCGATGTTGGGCTTTTTGGGTATGGCGGTATCCGCGGAAACACGGTTGCTGTCGATACCACCATTGCCCCCATCCTCGGTGTGTCAAGCTCGGATCCAACGACTGCTTTGCGGGCTGCAGAGCGCCACAAAATCCAGAAGTATGACGAGGGTGTCCGAGCGAAACGCCGCCGGCATGCTTCGCTTTGTTCCTTTCGCCGTTTCCGAGTTTGGCTCGCTGGCCCCGCACGCTTAGGCTTTCTTGGTGGAGCTCGCGAAAGCTAGCCACACACACACTGGCCAAAAAATCGGCTAGCTCTTGTCTGCGTGGCGCCGCCGTTTCTCCTTGCTCATCAACATGGCACATGCAGACAACGTTCTTGGCGGGGTCGCGGCCGCGCGTGCGGCACGTGATGGTGCTCCTGCACCTGCGTCGCGTCGCTCATCAGCATGTGTTGCTATGACGCGGGACATTGGTTGCAAGCGTCCTCGCCGCGGCTGATAGCCTACCCCGGAGCGGGGGTCCCTTTGGTTCCTGGCAGGTAAGCGACTTCGTGGTTCCCTTGGCTCCTCCTTGGTTCGTGGCTCCCTAGCCTCCTGCTCGACCTTTATTTCAGGCTTATGTATCTCTCTTGCTGGCAACCTTTCGTAGTTGCTGTTAGTTCTGTTTGTAGTGCGCATTCGTGAAAGCCCAGATGTAAGAAATAAAAATATACTTACCCTCGTAACTTGGTTACTTCGTGACTTCGTTACGTCGCTACTTCGTCTATACGGAGATACCATACCAGTACTTTGTCTGCGCGCATATCATCATATTATGCTGCTGCTGCCGCCCGTCCTCCATCGGACGACTACGAAAATCAGGAATTTCGTTCATTACTTACCGGCCCGGGCGCCGGGCCGCAGGGTTTAGAGAGTTCTGCTTAAATGTAGGCTTCTTCCTTCCCCGGTACTTTCCGTACACTCTGTACGCTCTCGCTGTAACCAACTACCCGTACACACTAAAATCAGGAATTTCCCCAGCGACTTCATCGGGCTGCTACTACTAGCGACTAAGTAATATCATTAACGGCAGCGGGTGAATTCAAATGTAGCGACTAACTCGTATGAATTACATGCGCATAGAGCGGTACGGTAGTGAAAAATCCACCGCTACAAAAGCAGGCGGTGATATCAACACAACCCCGCGCACATATATCATCCCCGTGTATGCTCGCGGCTCGCATCCGTAGTAACACTAAGGATCCTTGACAGTAGTGTACTCTTAGCGACTACATCACACCCGAGCGGCAGCATATGCCCGCGCGAGGCGCGCCGGCGCGGGCGGAGGGGGCAGAGTGCGCCGCGGATTAGAGCAGCGGACCGTTGTGTGGCCTAGCGACTAATCCTTATTTAAAGCAGGACTACGCAGGCCAGAAAATAATAAGAAGAGTAATGCATTCCCGCCCTCACCCTCTCCTGCCGCCCAAGTACAGTACCTGGTAGTTCCGCTGAACAACGACAGCAGCCGCCAGCACTTCTCGACAGGCCACAGAAGACAACTTACCTGCCTCGGCACACTCACCCGCGATCCGTTTGAACTGCTGCAAGTGGAGCGATACTAAATACAATGGGCCACATCAATTCGATATCGCGCAGCCCCTGCTCAACGACCTCCGAGAATGACGACAGTGCCTTGTCCCTGACGTCTGCCCAGCTGGCAAGGCTCGCGAAGTACCGCACAACGCACTCGCCGCTTCAGAAGTACCAAGTCGGCCGGGTGCTGGGTAAGGGCGCGTTCGGAGTCGTTCGGCTGCTGACCGACCCGAAGACAGGCGCTCAGTACGCTTGCAAACAGGTCCAGTTCTGCAGGGGCGACGGGCGCTGCACCGATACGATCCGCGAGGAGATCCTGCGCGAAGTCGAATCGATGTGCGATCTGGATCACCCCGGCATCGCCGGCCTTAAAGAATACTACGAGAGCGAGCAAGGCATCTGCATAGTATTGGAGAATCTTCGAGGCGAAGAGCTGAGCGAGGCAGTGGTGGCGCGCGGGTCCCTAGCCGAAGAGGACGCGCGCGTAGTTATGCGGCAGCTGTTGGAGGCCGTACAATACATGCACACCCAAAACGTCGTCCACCGTGACCTGAAGTTGGAGAATCTCGTCTTACAGGACGCGAGCGACCTGTCGTCTATCAAGATTATAGACTTCGGTTTTGCCTGCCGCGCTCAATCGGAGGCCCGAAGCCCGCGGATGGCGCGGTGCTGCGGCTCGCCCGCGTTTGTGGCTCCCGAAGTGATCCGCGCCGCCCGAGCTGAGGGACGAGGCGGCTACTACGGGAAAGAGTGCGACGTTTGGAGCCTCGGTGTGATACTGTTCGCCATGCTCTCCGGATACTTGCCTTTTGACGGGCTGTCAGTTCATGACATCCTCAAGCGCGTTCTTTCCGCGGACACAAAGTTCGACGTCGACCCCGTGTGGGAGCTGATTTCGTCGGAGGCAAAGGACCTGGTTATCAGGCTTCTGAAAGCTGACCCCACCGAGCGACTCACGGTCGATGACGCTCTCCGGCACGAGTGGCTCAGTGAATGTTGATTGATGGCGCCGTTATGATTAACATCGCCAGGATTGAGTACAAGACTGGGAGCAGTATAACACAACTTAATCACGCAATTAATCGTCATAAATTATAGCAATGAAGCTCATCTTTCTGCGAATAAGCTGCGCTGTTTCTTCGACCAGGAGGCAGCGAGATTACTTAAAATGAAACGTCTTCTTTCAGTCTGTAAAGAACCAATTGTGCCTGTGCAAACTGATTCCTCATTGACCAACGCGATTTCCGTGTCGGTACATTCCCTCATTTTTTGTCTTTCAGTAAGTTGGTGAATGGATAGTGCAGTAATAGCTAGCGGAATGCGTAGAAGAAAGGCCCCTTTCCTCTACGTGGCTGAGGTTGGATACGGTGGACCGCAAGGTATCATGAGTATGAAAGCCACAGAGCGAGATGCCTGGGCGCCACGGGGTGAATGCACATGCACATTCGCAGGTTGCGTAACACTTCCGTGGACAAGCGTTCGCGCAACAAAGCCGCAGATTATCGTGCCATGCCATGGACGCACGCCCAGTCCCCTCGTGTGCTCGGGTGTTGTCAGTGGCATCTAATGAGAGCCATGAGAAACGAGCTGGAAGTGGCAGCTGTAGCAGTAGTGTTGTGGTCGTGTACACAAACCCAATCCTCGAGCTGTACATCCCTTCGCCCGTATCTCCTTCAGGAAGTGTTGCTGTCAGGCTAGCTATGACTCGGTGGTTTTGCTGGACCATGAGGTGGCACACTCGTTTACATTGTCATCGCGCGCCGGAATATTTACATATCTATATAACATTATTTACAACGTCAGCAGATATAATATAGCTGAGCATACACAGCAGAGCAATGCCACTTGTAGATTGGGCAGACTGCGCAGAAGCAAACGACTGCGCACCCCTGGCAGGGAAGGGCGCCATGTTACCGCGTACGGGTGTATCATGATCCCGCCTCGCCATCCAAGGTGGCGCCCCCCAGGTGCTCATACGGGGAGCACTGTGGGGTTGCCGCCATGGGGCTCGCCAGCTCTCCTGATCTACAGGAGTGTGGTGGGGGAATGTACGTTCTTGTTTCATCGCTGTAGAGCGGGTGCCGCCCACTGAAGACAACCCTCACCCCACTGTTGGCCGGGGTTCGGTCTGATGTAAGCAAGAGGAGTGAGGAAAGTGTGTTCTAGTGCTGCAGCAACTGCCCCCAACCTCTGCAATGCCACTTAACCCCCACAGTGAACACCCTACCCCTATAGTAAATATTCCCCTATATAAGTAAGTGCGGCCTACCGCTATAGTGATGAATTCCTCTATAGTGCACCTACCTTTATAGTGCAAGCGAGGGGGGGGGGAAGGGGGGGGGGGGGGGGGGGGGGGTCCCGGATATTCACTATAGACGTAATGTCGCTGTGTTTCACCCGATCCGCTGACACCCACACCGCTGGACCACACCACCGCTCCTGCCACCATGCCTACGCCCCGTGCGCATCGCGCCGCTGCCCGGGAGCAGCGCACCCCTGACGCCCCAGCCGGCGGGGGGACGTCGGCCCCCGCCGACATTGCGAGCGGTGTTCCGGATCTGGACTCCCGCCTGAGGCTAAACCCGGGCGGCCGGATGCGGACCTTCACCGCCGCCGACCCTGCAGAGCGCGAATCTGCAGGCGGCAACTTCTGGGTGGGGGCGGAGTGGGCGGGCCCCGCGCATTGTGGCGAACGCGGGCAGGAACACCGGGCTGGAAGTGGAGAGTGTTGCGCCTATGCGCCGCACCCGGCGGGAAGTAGCGGAGGAGGGTAGCTAGTAGGCGCTATGTGTGTCAACAGCGTGTGGCGGCGGCTACGCGGTATGAAACGCGCAGGAAAAAACTATCTATCTTTCAGAGTATGACTATCTTTCAGACTATCTATCTTTCAGAGTATGTTAGAGACGACCCCCCTTCACGAGAGTGTGACGACCCCCCCCCCCCCCCCCCCCCCCCCCCCCCCCGCCTCTCGAGTGCCCCTCTCGGCTGACGAGTGCCCCTCCGGGCCGACAGGACGAGTGCCCCTCTCCCAGGTCCGCTCAGCGCGTGAGTTGCGAGCGGTGCCCCCACGATCCGAGCCCACCCCGCACCACGCGAGCCGCTGGATTACGCTCGTTAATTAATACTCCATAGTACTTATCCGTCTGTGTTACACTCGTGTTGCGCCGCGCCGCCACCGCCACCGGCATGTCGAGCCACCGCGACCCACGCAAGGGCAAGAGCCCGGCCGGCCACCACCCGCCCGGGCGAGGCGGAGGGCATGCCAAGTTCCGCATGCAAGGACCCCATTTTCGAAGGCCGGCAGGGCGACACCGTTCCTTCTTCTTCCGCGTTGCGTCCTCACAGGAGGCCAGCGTGTGTGTGCGGTGGTTTCTCGCCAACCAGCATTACTTCCTACCGCAGTACATCCGAGTTTTCCAGGTTAACGGCGCATCGTTCGCCCCGGACCACACTGCCAGCAAATTCTACATGGACAACGCTATCGTTCGTTGGGCAAGAGGGGACGCAATTGCACATGGCGGAACAATGACCTACGTTGCAAAATGGTGCCTCCACGCGGACAAGCGCGAAGACACTGGACCCGACGATGCATGCTACCTACTCACCCTCGTCCCTGCAGCCCTCACCCCCGTGGCTCGCCTGGGCAGCATGTCGTCTATGACCGAGCACGCAGCCAACACCGAGCTGCCGGGCCTCATCGCCCCTGCCGCAACGCACTGGGTAGAGCAGCGCATGGATTGGCTAGCTCTGCTCCCCACCCTGCCCCCTTGGCGCGCTGCACCCCCTGGTGACCCCTCCTACTACGAGCCGCCTGAGCACCGCCCTTCTGTTCTCGTCGCCCCAGCCCCAGCCCCAGCGCCTCCCGCGCCCCACCCGGAGTTCTTCCAGCAGGCCGGCCCGGCTTACTTCCCCCCCCCGCCGGCATATGCCCATTGCCACACCTATGCAACCCCCAACCTTGCTCCCCCTCAGCAAACATGGACCCAGCCCTATGCCCCATGCGGCGCCTTCACCCCCCCTCCCCATCATCCCACCCCCTTCCTGTTCGGCACCCCCTCCCCGCAAGGACCAGCACAAAGCAATGGCGGAGCCGCAGATTGCAACAGGCGCCTAGACGCTGCGTTCTCCCCCACGCGAACGCCGCCTCCCCCGGGCGCAGGGATTCCCGGCAGCGGCCAGCTCCACCGCGGCTCCGCCGGAGCCTCGTCCTCGGCGGCACCACCACGCCAGGGACACCAGCACCCTCCACCCCCCAAACGCCTGCACGTTGACCTCGCCCCCGCCGACCCGGATATTACCCTGGAGGATGTCTTGGAGGCCGGCATGCCGCCCCTTGGCGCTGGCGCAGCTGCGCCATCGCCGCATGGCTCGGCACACCAGCTCCCACCTCACCTGCCTCCCCCTGCCCAAGCCCAGACAGACCCGACTTCGGACTTCCAGCTCCTAGGAGGCATGCTGATGGAGATCCAAAAGCAGATGGCCGCCCATACATCTGTCGTTGCGCTGCTGCGCGACGAGATGGCGGAGCGCCGCCGCGAGACCTCCCACCTCAACAACGTCGTCACCGCACTCCAAGCTGGCGCTCCCCTCGTCTCCCAGGTACCCTTGGCTCTTGCTGCCCCCGGAGCCCCCGCGCTCCCCAGAGCCGGCATGGACGCCGGCAACCCCCAGGTGGATGGACCGCCCCTACCCCAGCCCCATGGCAGCGCCCCCGGCGCGCACGAGGGGAGTGCACCGCCGTAAACCCCATCCCCACCCCCACCCCCAACCCCTCCTCGTCGGACCGCCCCCTCAGGCCTCGCCGCACCCCCTCCCTCCTACCCATCCCCAATGACTCTCCGGTGCCCTCTCCCCGAGTGCCCCTTCGTGTGCGACACCGCCGCGCACCTGGCCGAGCACTTCCGCCGCGCCCGCAGCGCCGACCACAAACGCGTCGCCAGTTGCCCAGCGGAGGGCGGCGACCCTAGAATCGCTGGCTTAGCTGCCTACCTCCCCACTGTGGGTCTAAGGCCTTGCCCCCGCCGGTGCGGCAAAGTCTACGTCGCAGCCAGCGGCAATGCGCAGATCATGCGTACCCATCTACTAAAATGCCGCATCGACGCGCACGGCAATCCCCGCCAGCTACCAGCCCCCCCTCCTTCGCCACCTCGCCCCCCCGCCCCCCCGGCCGAACCCAGTGGCGCCCCACCAGCCCCTACCACGGCTCTTGACCCCCCAGCCGGCCCCGTGCCCCCCGCTCACCCCTCCCGCCGGCCCCGGACCTCCTTCCCTTTATGCCGACCTCCACCGACGGCATCGCTCGCCGCCAAGCGGCTGAAGCTGCCCAGACCCAAGTAGGGGCACCCATCCAATGGGCCCTCGACAACCCCGACTTCTTCCTCCCCTACGTGCGTGACACGGCCGTGCGCACGTCACCAAGAATCCCGATGTCCGCCCGCGACGCCATTGGCGCCGCTATCCGACCAATCTGGGATATATCGCATTCCGCCCGGGGCGCCATGCGCGAGGCCGCGTGCCACCTGGCCATCCTCTTCCCGGCGGCCGTTCTCTGGTCGCACGCTGCCGGCGCTAACGCCCACGTGGTACGGACTGCTATCGACCACCGCTTAGCCCTCTGGCGGCAGGGCGATATTCCTGCACTGCTCCACGAGGCCGCACTCGCGCGCGAGACGATCCAGCCAACCGCCTCGGGCCCTGCGACCTCGCGGGGCTACCTGCGCGGCCGCATCTCTTGGCGGGTCGGGAAGGCGGTGCGACTCATTCGCGTCGGTCGGTTCCGCGACGCCGCAGCGCTTGCCGAGAACCACGGCGTTGCGGAACCGTCTGCAGAGAACATCGACGAGCTGCGCCGGCTGTTTCCTCCCCCTGCAGCTGACGACCCATCCGGCCTGCTCCCCCCGCCCGAGCCAGATGACATACCCCCTGTTAGGCTCTAGCTTAAGCCTGTTCTTTAGGCCCTTTAGGATGCAGCGGAAGGATTTAGAAAGTATGGCCAATCTCTTCTGGTTACAGGGGTTCCTGGGTTATAGTTCTGTCTCTGAATTCTGCCTAGTAGACTAGTCCGAGGCGGTATTTATACCCGCCGAGGTCATAGTCATACCTGTGCTATGTTAGCCGGGTGTCATGGGATACCCGTGCTGTGTTAGCCACGTAAGGCTTGAGTCAGAGAACTCTAGAGAATTCCAGAACAGTCCTCGGCCTTATACTACTAATATTTACGCCCGCAATACTAATATGTACAGCGACTCCGCGGATGCGTAGTCGTACTACCTTTGCGGGGTTATACCTGCTAGTATAGCAGAACATTATGGCTATAGGGAAATGGAGTATAACATTCTCTCCCCCTTAAGCACAAGCGTCCTCGCTGTGCAGGTGTCACAGGACTACAGGAAACTACAGTCTTGGTCTTGATTTTTTTGAAGTTCAGGCGGAAGGTACTCGGCTTGGGTAGCGATTCCGGAACCGAATGAAGTCTGGGCTCTCAGTAAACTGTCGGTATGGTTTAGACAGTAAGAACGACCGGAAAATGTCCAGGTGCTTGACTCCGCGTAGGGGCTCCCAGGTGTCTTCGCTTGGTACGTTGTACGGGAACGCCCATCGCACTCGAAACAGTAGTCCAGTGCCATTGTTGTTGAAGGCAACATCGAGTATGTCCTGACCATGGAATCGGTTTGCGTCATGGACAATCGGTACTCGTTCAGACTTCGCTGGTTGGTCAGGGTCGTCATACCACTTCTCCAGCATACTCGCGTGCACCACGTCGTGGACTCGTACGCCCGCAGGTAGTTGCAATCGGAAAGCAACTGGCGAGATCTGTTCTGTAATGACGAAGGGGCCCACGTAGCGATCGCGTAGCTTAGCACAGGGTTGCTGAATAAACTTCAGATGAGACGCCTTCAGCTTAACTCTGTCGCCGGTCTTGAATGGTACGGGTAGTCGTTTACGATTAGCTGCAGTCTGCATACGAGTTTGAGCCTCCAGTACGCAATCATGCGCGAAGCGATGAAGCTCCTGTACATACTTGACGTGTTCCGGAAGAGCTCGAGTTGGCTCGGTTGCGAGTTGAGTAGTAGCAGGTGTAGTCGGCTCGAATCCCAAAGTCGCCTTGAAAGGGGACATAGTAGTCGAAGTCGACTGAGCAGCGTTGATCGCAAACTCCACGTTGGTGAGGTGGTTGACCCAATCATCGTGCAGGGGGTGCACGTAGCAGCGTAGCACTTGCTCCCAAGTTTGGTTAGTGCGTTCCGTCTGGCCATCGGTTGCTGGATGAAAAGCTGTAGAGATGTTCAGCTTAGTACCCATGGTCTTGAACATGTCTTGCCAGAATTCCGACATAAATCTGGGGTCTCGGTCAGAGATGAGTTTAGCCGGTAGGCCGAAATGACGAAAAACTGAGCGATGCATAATCTCCGCCAGGCCTTCAGCAGTAACTGTCTTCGTAGTTGGCTCAACAATTACTCGCTTTGACAGTAGACATACGAAAATCACTACTGAGTCATACCCCTGGCACTCCGGAAGATCTGTGATTAAATCCAGGGATATTACCTCAAATGGTCGTGACGGTACGTCATGGGGCTGAAGTAAGCCGTATGGCTTATGCCGGGCCGCCTTAGTACGTTGACAGGTAGGGCAGCGTCGCACGTAGTTAGTGACAGTCTGTTTCATACGGGGCCACCAGTACAGTTCCACAGTACGCGCCAGTAGTCGTCTTCCTCCTGGGTGTCCAGCAGTAGGCGCGTCATGTAGTTCGTACAGTGCTCGTTGTCGCAGGTCCGCCACATTTGGTACGTAAAGTCGTGAGCCGTAGGCGTACAGTAGACCATTACTGTGACGTACTAGCCAGGATGGTAAAGCTTTCCGCGATTTCAGGTACTCGTCGGAGTCATATGCGGTCTTGATTTCGTCGTAAAATTTGTTGTCCGCCTGTAGTCGCGACTCCATAGCAAATAAAACTGAATTTATTTCGCAGTCAGCCTCGTCTTCTGACCAGTTGTTCAGCAGATCTAGCTTCTGTAGCGCATCCTTCAAGTCGGGTCGCCGAGAGAGGGCGTCCGCATGATTGGCAGCTCCTCGCTTGTAGACGATGTCCATATGTCGTTGGTAAGGCGCAAACACTTGCAGCCATCGTACTTGCCGCGTCGACAAATCGCGTTGGCGAAAGAAGTGCCGTAGTGTGTCATGGTCGGTGATGACCGTAAAGCCCGCCGCTCCATCAAGGTAGCATCGGAACTTGATGAGTGCATCACGAACCGCTAACAACTCTTGCTCATGTACCGGGTAGTGAACTTCGTGTTTGTTCATCTTGCGTGCATGGTACGCGACAGGTCGAAGTCCTGAGCCTTGATCTTGCAGCAGCACAGCTCCCACTGCAAATCCAGAAGCATCTGTATACAATGTGTAACGGGCGTCCGCAGATGTGTCCGGTATACTCAGTACAGGTGCTCGTACCATTGCGTCCTTTAATGCACGAAACGCCGCATCAGCACGAGGCGTCCACACAAACTCCGGTTGATTCTTCGTCAGGTCATGTAGTGGCGCCGCAATAGCCGCGAAGTTATGGATGAACTTGCGGTAATAGCCAGCAAGGCCGAGAAAACCTCGTACGTCCTTTACTGTCTTCGGCACGGGCCACTGTTGAACTGCTTCCACCTTCCGGGGGTCCATCTTGATCTGTCCTGCTTCGACGATATGGCCCAAAAACTCCACGCTAGTACTGCCGAACGAACACTTCGACAGCTTGATATGCAAGTGATGTCGTTGCAACTCCCGTAGCACCAATCTGATGTGCTCGAGATGCTCTTCAGCTGTCTTGCTGTAGATCAGCACGTCGTCCAGGTATACCACGCAGAATTTGCCGAGATATGGGCTCAAAACACGGTTCATCATAGTCTGGAATCCAGCTGGGGCGTTTGTCAAGCCGAAAGGTAACACACAGTACTCGTAGAGTCCATAGTGTGTCCGGAACGCTGTTTTGTGGATGTCTTCCGGTTTAATTCGTACTTGATGGTAGCCTTTATACAGGTCCAGAGTACTGAAAATAGTCGCACCATGCAATGAGTCCAATAATTCGTCGATGCGAGGAAGCGGGGTCCGGTCTTTCTTCGTAAGGTCATTCAATTTACGGTAGTCCACACACATACGCAGAGTGCCGTCTTTCTTACGCACAAATAAAATTGGGGCGCCGTAGTTTGACTTGGACGGACGAATCCACCCTTTTGCCAACAATTCCTCCAGTTGTGACCGTACCTCTTGCAACTCCGCTGGTGACATACGGTACGTTCGTTCCTTGGGGGGTTCATCACTCTCCAGGTTGATCTCAAAGTCGAACTCACGCTCCGGTGGCAGGTCAGTAGGCTCCGCGATGATGTCTGCAAACTCCATAAGGGACTCCTTGAGCTCCTCGGTCCACTCGGTCGACTGGTCCGTGCGCAGCTCAGCTACCGCATCGAACACCTCGCGTACCGCAACAGCAAACAGTTCCTCGCCGCGACTCTTCCTCAATTCCTTCGCCATCTTAGCCGCGTCCAGGTGGTAAACCGTCGTAGGTACTGTATACTGTTCCGCTGTAGCAATGTGTTGTCCAGTCTTCCGGTGTTTAATAATTTTAGCAGTCCAGTCGATGTCAGGATTAACTGTTTCCAGCCAAGGTTGTCCGAGAATAATGTCGAATTTCTCCAGGTCTGTAACTATAGCGTCCAATTTATAGTCGAAAGCTCCTACGGTAAGTACTTCGCTCCTCAGCCGTTTGGTACTGGTACTCATACTGCCGTTCGCCAGTTTTATACGGTGTTTTCCTCCGGATACTGTAGGGCACTGATGCAATTGCACCCATTCGGTACTCGCAAAATTTTCGGTTGCACCAGAGTCCACCAGTATTTTACAGTGTCGTCCTCGCAATTCGCCAGTAATAGTCAGCAGTCGGGTACCACTCGGTGAAGATACGTTGCACAAACGCGATGTGGAGTCTTCGCCAGGTAGTCGGACGTTACGGTTGACATATTCATCAATTTGTTCGCCGAAGCTTTCGTACCGTAGTGGGTCGCGTACTGTCTCCGTCTCCAGATAACCCGTACTTCGTGCCTCCAATAATTTCTTCCAGGTTGTCCATAATGCACGGTTCAAAGGGGTCTTCGTAGGTACAGTATTACGACGAACGCGATACAGGTATACGGGACACCGGTTGTCTCCCGTCCGCTGAGTGCCGAGGTACCGTAGATTGCTCTCCTGTACCCGGTACCCAGTTTGCTCGAGTAATCGTCGTACTGCTGTTGTCTCCGGCGTCGCGTCCGTGTCGCCGCGCTTGCCTTCTGGAAACCAAATCAGTCCGCTGTCTTCTACAGTCAGAAGCACTCGCCTTCCATCGGTTACTAGAACCTTCGAGTGCGTCCACTCAGGCTTCGGTGGGGTTCTCAGGTGCTGCGGTAGAAACCGTACGCCGGCGCCATCGTCAGCGTAGATCTGTGTCGCCCATCGAGTGGGGCCAACATCTTGTCTCGCACCTTCTATACCATCGTTCGTTGGACACGTAAACACAGAAGTCTCCGCTGGCAACTCATCCACCAGACGAAAATTTCTCAGTAGTCGAAACCACGGCTTACGCGACCATTTTGGGACCACAATAATTGCTCGTAGATGCGGATGCAATAACTTCTGTCGAAGGTAGTGGCCCAAAAATTCTTCAATTCGGTCATACGGGGCATTTAGCCAAATACGCCGATATTCTCCGAGATCCTGTTCCTGAAATGGGCGCGTCGGACAGCAAAAACTACCAGAAACTTGAGAATTCAGGCCGTCATTATCGCAAGCTCCGTCCAGGTCGCAGGGTCCGTATTTCTTCGTGTACTCGTGAAATAATTCGCGATGTACCATCCAGTCGCTGAAATCCTTGTGGAGGAAATCAGGCCTCAGTGTCGTTCGAGGATACGAGGGCTGTACTTCTGTAGTCTCGCGAGCCGTTTTATGGGACAGTCCTTCACCCTGTCGCGCGCCGCGCGCGGCCGACTCACGTCTTAGTTTCCCGGCCGGGTCTTTCTGGGTCGATATTCAGAAATCTTCTTCTTCTTGCTCGGGCACGCGGACGCAACATGACCTTTCGCCCTGCAGATAAAGCAGCGACCTTCCTTCTTAAATCTCTCAAACTCCTCCTCGGTCAATCGCCGCGCCATCAACAGGTCGTCTTCTTGTTCTGTAGCCTCACCCTCAGCACTGCTGTAGTACTGCTCGTCGTCGTCGCCATCGTCGTCCATGATGTTTAGGCGCTCGCGACGGATCTCGCGGTGCACATCTGTCTCCCGCTCCGCAGCTTCAACAGCCAGAGCTGCCTGTACAGCTTCTGCCAGGGTCTTAGGGTTTTTCAGGGCAACTTCCTTTCGAATATGGGGTTTCAGTCCGCGCTGGAAGTCATGTACATTATCTTCCTCGTGACGATGTGGTAACTCCAGTAGTTGCTCGCGGAAATAATTCGCGTACTTCTGTACTGTAGTCCGCTGTGTCGCGCGATCCAGATTGATACGAGCTTGCTTCGCCGGTGTACGTCCACAGAATTCGGTGATTAGTGCCGCCTCCATGTGCGTAATACCGGTAAAACCGCCGCCAATTTCGTCGTGCGTACTCGCCACTTGCGCGTACCACCACTTGGATACGGGTCCGTGAAAATAGCCAGATGCCCAGTACACGCTACGAGGTTCCTCCGGGTTTACATTGTGATATTTCAGGTAACCCCGTGCATGACGAAACCAGTTCCGTAGCTCGTCGATATTCGTAGTCGATAGCTTCTCGATCTTCGCTGGTTTCACATCGCTCGGCATGAGCCCAGGCATGTCGCTGGTCCGGGCAGAACGAAGCTGGTCTCGCATCTGCTGCTCTACAACTCGGCTCCGGTTCACTCGGTCGTCGAAATGACTGAAGCCTTGTCGCACGTACTCGTCCAAGCGGCGAATCTCCGCCGTTGCCGCCGTTGTAGCTTGCGCTACATCTTGCATCCTCGCTTGCTCCGTCGACATAGTCTCGACTCGGTCGGCTAGTCGTTGAAGCATGCTCATCATGGTTACGAGGGTCGGTTGCGTGCCCTCTTGACCTCCTTCAAGCGGAATCGGCTGTGCTTCGCCGGCAGTGGCCGCTACCGGAAAGCTTCCGCTGTCCTCAGGTGGTGTCTCTCCTGGTGTAGTCATCTTTACGTCGCTTACCGCTGTCTAAGCTCCGAAACCAAGTGTTAGGCTCTAGCTTAAGCCTGTTCTTTAGGCCCTTTAGGATGCAGCGGAAGGATTTAGAAAGTATGGCCAATCTCTTCTGGTTACAGGGGTTCCTGGGTTATAGTTCTGTCTCTGAATTCTGCCTAGTAGACTAGTCCGAGGCGGTATTTATACCCGCCGAGGTCATAGTCATACCTGTGCTATGTTAGCCGGGTGTCATGGGATACCCGTGCTGTGTTAGCCACGTAAGGCTTGAGTCAGAGAACTCTAGAGAATTCCAGAACAGTCCTCGGCCTTATACTACTAATATTTACGCCCGCAATACTAATATGTACAGCGACTCCGCGGATGCGTAGTCGTACTACCTTTGCGGGGTTATACCTGCTAGTATAGCAGAACATTATGGCTATAGGGAAATGGAGTATAACACCCCCTATTACCATCAGCCCCGATGACTTGCACGGCGTGCTCCAGCGAGCGCCAGCCGACTCGGCTTGCCATCGCGATGGTTGGCGAGTCGACCACCTACGTGATCTGTCTGATGACTATGATACCCTGCAGTCCATGGCTCGCTTTATGACCGTTGTGTGCTCTGGTAACGTCTCCGACCGCGTCAAGCAGCTACTGTCCTCCTCGACCCTCATTCCCTTGTGGAAGAAGGACGAAGAGGCGCGAGGCGATCTGCGAGGGCAGGCCGAGGCGCAGAACAGCCCCTACCGCCCACCCATTCGGCCCATCGGCTTCAGCTCCGCTCTAACTAGAGTGGCCTCCTCGGCAGCCATGTGGAGTATCCGCGACCACGTAGCCCGTGCTGTCGGCCCATCGCAATTTGCGTTAAGCACTCCGGCCGGCACGGACATGATCCAGTGGGTAATACAGGTCGCCATGGAGATGGACGATCGGCTCGCTGCGTCATCCATCGACGCCTCCAATGCCTACGGTATGACCGACCGGCGCGCCATACGGAGGCGCCTGGTCGCCGACCCAGCCCTGCATTCCTTGCTACCCCTCTTCGACATGCTATACGCTGGCCCCTCGGAGAACTGGTTGTATGACCACGAGTCCGACGGCGACGCGCCGACAGTTGTGCTTACACAGCTGCGCGGCATTCGCCAAGGCTGCCCGCTCGCCACCTTCTCTTTTTGTCTCACCGTTGGCCCTGTCTTTGATGCTATCACTGCGAAGTTGGGTATGGGCGGCCTCGGCCTCGCATTTGCCGACGACCTGCACCTCCTAGGCACGGCGCTTGGCACGGCGCTTGCTCTACACTCAGCTCAGCCTGCCCTAGCGGCAGTTGGGCTATCGATCTCCTGGGGCCCCGACAAGACGGAAGTGGCGTTTGCGCCTGCGGAACACGGCGCCGCCATACGCGAGTGGGAGGGCCTCCTCCCCCGAGCCGCAGGCGCGCCTTCCCCCCCTCCCTGCCCGCCCTCTGGATCCCTGGACGCCGCCGCCTTCTCGCGCGCCAGGGACCCCGCTGTCCTACCCCACCTCGTCACGGGCTCCCGCCGCTGCCTGGGGGTGCCGCGCCATCGCAAGCTTGACCCCACCTTCGTGCGCGACGCACTCCGGCGGCCGGCCGCGCGACAAGACGCCATCCTACTTATGGCGTGCGAGATAGCTGATGCGGGCCACATTCACGCGTCCCTGCGCCTCGTGCAAGTGTGCGGCGTCAAGCGCTTCGCACACCTGCTGCGAGGCTTACCGCCCGAGTCGCTTGCTGAGTTTATGCTCGAGAGAGATGCCGCGGTACACTCCACGCTCGCGCACATTATGGATCTCACTGGCGACGAGACAGCGGCTAGCCTAAGTTTGATGCGCACCGGACTATCCACAATGCTCGGTGGTATCGCTGTCGACTCACTAGTTCACGAGTCGCACGAGCAGCACCTCGGGGCCTTTTTCGCCCTCGCTGGGCCTCTGGCCGAGCGCCTACGCAAGATGCCCGGACTCCTGGCGCCCCGGCTGATTCAGCAGCTAGCGAACCCGGAGACTTCCTCCCTGCCATGGGCCGCCGCACTACGTCGGGCGTGGCAGGCCAGCCAAGACAGAGAAGACTCTTTCCAGCCGTGGGAAACAGACATGGCCTCTACCGTGGCGCCGGTCGGCAACCCGGTCGACAGAGCCGGCGACACCACTACCGGTACGCTTGATTTGCCCCCCAGGCTCACCCTCGGCGAGCTGCCCTCCTTGAACTCCGCAATCGACGAAGCAAAAGGCCTCCGGAAGGTCGCCGCTGTTCTGTCGCACACGCGCAAGTGGCGCGTCTTCTTCGACCTGTACAAAACCGCCACACTGCCCGAGCGCATACGCCTACTGTCCCAGTCTGGCCACGGGAGCGTCACATACCTAACCTCCGACACTCCCGCGGCTTACGCTGTGGAACCTGAACCGTACCGCGTCGCGCTGCGCAAGTGCTGCGGCATCGCCGCCCTCGGCGACAGCCCGCTCGGGCTCGAGGACTCGTGCCCACACTGCGACCTATCCCCCGGCGCCACTGACGAAGCACTTGAGCGGCACATTGTGCGCTGCCCACGCGCCGGCGCGTGGCACAAGGTTCACGCGCGCATCGCCACTACCATGGTATCCATCTTGCAGGAGGCCGGGGCCCCGCGCGACTCTGTCCTAACGGAGGTGCGCGGCCTCCGTTCCGCGGACGCTACGCGCCCGGGAGACGTGGTGCAACTTGACTACATGGGGCCGGGGGTGCACCTTGTGCTAGACGCTGCTGTCACAGGCGTCTTCCGCAACTCCATCGCGGCGCAAGTCGCGGTCCAACCCGGCTACGCGGCGCGCTTGCGCGAGCAAACCAAGTTTAGGGTTGACGCCTGCTCGTCCCAGCCCGTGGCAAGGCGACACCGCTTCGTCCCGTGCGTCGTCGAGGAGGGCGGGCGTCTGGGCGAGCACCTGCTCGCTCTACTCAAGGAGCTTGCGGAGCGCGGCATCGCAAGCGGCCACCTAAAGCAACCCCCCTCGTGGCGTGAGCTCCGGCCAGCCGCCCTGGTTGCCCACTGGATACGGAAGTGGACTGCGAAGCTTTCTGTGGCTCTGCACATATTTCTCGCCGAATATCTCTGTCGGCACACCGGAAGCCGTCCCTTCGGCTTCGGCGGAAGATCTTTTAGGCCGGCCGGCCGTCAATTACCTGCCGCATCCCCGGGCCCCGCGGCCCGGCGCTAAGAGGGTTCTGCTTAAATGTAGGCTTTTTCCTCCCCCAGTACTTTGCGTGCATTCTCCGGACGCTCTCCCTGTAACCAAAAAGTTACTAAAAAACTATCTACCTGTACAGGTGCCTGGTACCTGTACGCGTGGCCAGAAATCGATGTAAACGGCTGCTACGTGGCATCGCGATATCGCAGTAAACGCGAGGGTGGTCGCTGGTGTGAAGTGACCCTTACATTTCTTACTGGCCTAACTTGCAGCCACTGCAGGTACACATACTGTAGCGGCTACTAGTGTGAGTGCGGCTACTGCCCACTGGTGTCAATTACAAAAAGGGCAGTTCCCCAGAATTAGAAACTATAATTACATGAGCTAGCAGCAGAAGGCGATATCGATTTAGAAACTACTGCCTACTGGTAGTAGTGCAGATTACTCGTACTACAGGGAGAATCTGCTGCTACTACTACTCTCAGTGTT
This sequence comes from Tetraselmis striata, assembly GCA_006384855.1. Taxonomy (NCBI): domain Eukaryota; kingdom Viridiplantae; phylum Chlorophyta; class Chlorodendrophyceae; order Chlorodendrales; family Chlorodendraceae; genus Tetraselmis; species Tetraselmis striata. Next base: position 51,398 of record VCJN01003246.1, on the reverse strand, counting down.
AAGTAAAAGTAAAGTTCGCCCCGGGACATCGGCAGAAGCCGCCCCAGCACTTGACCTCGTGCGCCAACTGCAGTCGTAGGTCTGGCATAGCCAGTAGACCATTGCCTCATTCGAACCCCGAAGGGCTAATACATCAACCGAGAAAACCCGGGACACGCCGGGCCGATATTGCCGAAATACATCGGCCAGGAATCGAACCCGGGTCTCTCGCTTATGAGACGACCGCTCTAACGAGCGGACAAGGGATGTACCTTGTGAAAGTTTCGCCGGTATTACGGGTACAGTACTCGTGATCCGGACAGACGGCCTAGGCGAGCTGGGACCAGCCCGCCTATCCGGACATTGGCCCATTTTTCAGGTCCTCATTCAATTCGCGACGTACCCCGCTACTGAATCACTGCGTCTTTGTTACGAGATGAGACCGTACCGGTACGAATATGCAGTGACGACGAAGCTCTCACGGCCCGGCCGGTCTCGAGCCGCCGACTTACATACTCGTAGTCACTCGCTCTACCACTGAGCGCCCTGGTCGGCATAAGTTCCCGGGTCTGATGGTGGGATCGACCAGGGAACTCATACGAACGAGGGATGTTCTCAGTGTTATCCCCACCCACCTCTCAGTGTTATCCCCACCCACCCACCGCCTTGTCGGGCCCGACGACCGTCCTCGGCCCTCGGAATTGCGGGCCCTTCCTCCGCCTCCACCCCCGGCTGGGGATGGGGGCGGGGATCGTGCACGGGTGGCGCCTTGGTAGCCTTGGCCCCGCCCGTGCTGCCACTGTCGCGGAGGAGCAGTGTGAGCTGGACACCGGCGTCTCACGTCGTTGCTGGTCCGGTCGTCAACTCCCCGTTCGCTGTTCTTTGAGCACCCTCTCCCTTCCTGTCCTGTCGGCGCCTCCGCATCACATTCGGCCTAGTGCTGCTATTGGAGTGGGCGGCCCGGGATGTCGTGCTGGGAAGGGAGTTCTACGTTCGGCGGAAGGGGACGCGACCGAGCTGGCGGCGGATTTGGCGCTGGGCGGAACAACGTAGTGCGCTGGACACCGGCGTCTTACGTCGTTGCTGGTCCGGTCAAGCCCCCGTTCGCTGTTCTTTGAGCACTTTCTCCCTTCCTGTCATGTCGGCACCTCCACATCACATTCGGCCTAGTGCCGCTATGGGAGTGGCCCGGGATGTAAGTTGTGCTGGGAAGGGAGTTCTACGTTCGGCGGAAGGGGACGCGACCGAGCCGGCGCGGATCTGGCGCTGGGCGAAACAACGCGCGCTGGACACCGGCGTCTTACGTCGTTGCTGGCCCGGTAGGCTCTCCATTCCCTACTCGTTGATGAGCACTTTCTCCCTTCCTGTCTAGTTGGCGCCTCCACATCACATTCGGCTCAGCGCCGCTGTTGGAGTGGCCAGGGATGTTGTGCCGGGGAAGGCGTTCTACGTTTGGCGGAAAAGGACGCGGCCGAGCTGGAGGCGGATTTGGCGCTGGGAGGTCCGCGTCGGCGCGTATGGGTTTTGCGCACTCATGTGCCTCATGTGCCCACTCATGTCGAGCGCGTGGCTTTGCGCCAAGTGCGTGTCTAAGCCCCATACCCGGTTTGCGAGAGCGTTATGTGTGTGGATGACCACGAACCACCAGCACTTGGCATGTGCCGCCTCCTATATAGCGATGCACACATCCAGCCAAAATGCCATTTTCCACAGCATTTTTTAAGGAATTTCATATTAATTAAAGTCCACGCCCCTACCGCGCCACCCCGCCCACGAAACGGTGCAATTGGCATTCCACCACGCGCCCCCATAGTAGAGCATCGCCCTACGCCAAGGGGCCCATCAAGCGCCTCTCTTACGTATCGGCGCTGCCGCCCTTGTGGTTGGCCAAGCTGTGACTTTCATCCGTGCTCAACATGCCACCTTGAGCGACGCCGGGGCGTTCCTTTCCGACCCGTCAGGCGTATCCAGCCCTCATAGCCTCTACCTTATTGGGGCGTCCTCGATCCACCAGGCTTTGGCCACCCCAACGTTGGAGCCGGATGCCGGCGCCAACGCGTCGGCGCCGATGTGGGCTGTCGAGCTTCGCGCCGCTCATACCCTTGTCGTTGACGAGTGTGGAGACGCGATGCTCGAGGATCTAGCGGGGCCGTTGGCCTCTGCCCTAAAGTTGCTTCCCTCGAAGCGCTCCCACGTTGCCTGTGCCGGCTGCTCGGCCGCCGGGGCGGAGCCGGCGTCTGTAATGCGGTCGGCGGCCGACCTCCAAGCTATCCCGCATTACTCGGACTTCCCCTGGCACTCCATGCGGAAAGTACAGGGAACCTGAGCCACCGCATTCACACGGTCCGTTTCGCAAAGCTTGCTGCGCGTATGCCTACAAGCGGCCCTGACAGCAATCGCTTCCGAGGCCGCCTCTTACGCGCTGCGACAGCGTTCCTGGTGACTGATCCTCCAAGTGAGGGTCGTCTTTGTGAAGTCCGTGAGCGTTCCCCTGAGTACTACGATTCCATGTTCCGCGTTGGCGCTTGCCGCCCTTTTGGCCTTCCGGCGGCTCCTATCCTCTCCCTTGGCGAGCCATGCCCTTGTGTTTTTTGCTTCTTCTCGGTACAAGGTATGCTGGCCCGTTTTGAGGATGCTGGCGTGGATTTCACTCCTTCAACTTGGGCAGTCGCATACGCTGATCACGTGGCACGTTGCTTTGGGGGCGACTCCAATCATGCCGCACACGAGTGGGCGGCACATGGCCTTTCCGACATTTGCCACGACGTGAAGTCCGCGCTGGGCGTGGGTGTCCAGATCCTCACGGACCCGTCGGTGCTTGTTTCACTTCCGAAGGGCAGCGACGGCCGGCCGGCCGATGTTGGGCTTTTTGGGTATGGCGGTATCCGCGGAAACACGGTTGCTGTCGATACCACCATTGCCCCCATCCTCGGTGTGTCAAGCTCGGATCCAACGACTGCTTTGCGGGCTGCAGAGCGCCACAAAATCCAGAAGTATGACGAGGGTGTCCGAGCGAAACGCCGCCGGCATGCTTCGCTTTGTTCCTTTCGCCGTTTCCGAGTTTGGCTCGCTGGCCCCGCACGCTTAGGCTTTCTTGGTGGAGCTCGCGAAAGCTAGCCACACACACACCGGCCAAAAAATCGGCCAGCTCTTGTCTGTGTGGCGCCGCCGTTTCTCCTTGCTCATCAACATGGCACATGCAGACAACGTTCTTGGCGGGGTCGCGGCCGCGCGTGCGGCACGTGATGGTGCTCCTGCGCCTGCGTCGCGTCGCTCGTCGGCATGTGTTGCTATGACGCGGGACATTGGCTGCAAGCGTCCTCGCCGCGGCCGATAGCCTACCCCGGAGCGGGGTTCCCTTGGGTTCCTGGCAGGTAAGCGACTTCGTGGTTCCCTAGGCTCCTCCTTGGTTCTTGGCTCCCTAGCCTCTTGCTCGACCTTTATTTCAGGCTTATGTATCTCTTTTGCTGGCAACCTTTCATAGTTGCTGTTAGTTCTGTTTGTAGTGCGCAATTGTGAAAGCCCAAATGTAATAAATATACGAAATGCTTGTGCTGGCAACCTTTCATAGTTGCTGTTAGTTTTGTTTGTAGTGCGCATTTGTGAAAGCCCTGTTGTAATAATTTTTTTATACGCAATGCTTTGCTCCGCGGGATGGGGCTTGCCCAAACTCGCAGTAGCAAATCGAATGGGCCGACGCCCAAACGGGTATGGCGGACCTTTCGTGGTCAGTGCCGGGTATTTTCATAGTGTTTTAGACGGTGATCCAACAGTGCTGGAAATTTTGTTAGACTTGCAGAATGCTTCACAGAAGGGCAGGTCGGACAGTGGGGCAAGACGGCAAGTATCCTTGATGCCAAAAGCGGATGCAAGTCATCCGGGGCTGAGCACTTACCAAAGGGGCGGTCGGCCGGCCTATATACGCAGTCCGTTTTTTTTTGGCCGCATGAGCGCGAGGATATTTCCGTACGGTACCACTATCTCCATTTCCTTCCCCACTACTTCCCGTGCATTCTCTGGACGCTCTCCCTGATGTACTAGCTGCAAAATTCAAGAAATCCATGCAGAAATCCAGAAGAAAATCCAGCTACGGGCCACAAGAGGCGGAAACCGCCATGACAGCCACCGATCAAGCATCGCCACCAGCCAGCCACCGCTCCACGCAGTAGGGACGCTCTCCCCAGCACACAATCCCGGGCCACTCCAATAGCGGCACTAGGCCAAATGTGATGTGAAGGCGCCGACAGGAAAGGGGCTTCGAAGTAGAGGTCTCGTAGCAAGGAGCGGAAGTGGGGGGGGTCCAACCCAGAACGGGGCGCCACGGGCGTGCAACAGACGCAGCGCCTAATCCGCCGCCAGCTCGGTCGCGTCCCCTTCCGCCAAACGTAGAACGCCTTCCACAGCACAATATCCATGGCCACTCCCATAGCGGCGATGAGCCGAATGTGATGTGGAGGCGCCAACTAGACAGGAAGGGAGAGAGTGCTCAACGAGTAGGGAATGGAGAGCCGACCGGGCCAGCAACGACGTAAGACGCCGGTGTCCAGCGCACTACGTTGTTCCGCCCAGCGCCAAATCCGCCGCCGGCTCGGTCGCGTCCCCCTCCGCCGAACGTAGAACTCCCTTCCCAGCACAACATCCAGGGCCACTCCAATAGCGGCACTAGGCCGAATGTGATGTGGAGGCGCCGACAGGACAGGAAGGGAGAGGGTGCTCAAAGAACAGCGAACGGGGAGTTGACCGGACCAGCAACGACGTGAGACGCCGGTGTCCAGCTCACACTGCTCCTCCGCGGTAGTGGCAGCACGGGCGGGGCCAAGGCTACCAAGGCGCCACCCGTGCACGATCCCCGCCCCCATCCCCAGCCGGGGGTGGAGGCGGAGGAAGGGCCCGCGATTCCGAGGGCCGAGTACGGTCGTCGGGCCCGCCCGGGCGGTGGGCGGGTGGGTCCCTGATGTAACCATGAACATATAGTATCTCCATGCCTGGTACCTCACACCAATACCGGTACCGGACGGCAACATCTTCAACAAGGATTATACTGTAAGGATACCGCGCAAAACGCACCCGGCACTGGATACCCACATGGGGATTTGTGTGGTACATATCCTTACACTCCCCCCCCCCCCCCCCCTCCCTCCCCCCCCCCCCCCCCCCCGCCATAGGATGGAGGAAATCCTCCAGCAACGTTTCGACTTGGATTCGGTGGCGATCCGCATTGGCCGGGTCGTCCAACATGCGGCGGCGGGATATCATATCATATCACATATCCCGTCATATCACATATCATGTCATATCATATTATATATTTCTCCGCGAGATCGACCCCGGACCTAATGCGCGCGTAGAAGCACCATTTGTAACTAAGGATACCGCGCAAAACGCACCAGGCACTGGGTACCCACATGGGGATTGTGTGGTACGTATCCTTAGTTACATTGTTGGTATACTGGTAATCCGTACCAGGGGGTCCCAGGGGGTCCCTGCTGGTACTGGTAATCTTTAATCCTTACTTGATCCTTAATCCTTAGCGACCAATAATACTTACCCTCGACCAATAATACTTACCCTGCTTTGCGGGCTGCAGAGCGCCACAAAATCCAGAAGTATGACGAGGGTGTTCGAATAAACGCCGCCGAATGCTTCGCTTTGTTCCTTTCGCCGTTTCCGAGTTTGGCTCGCTGGCCCCGCACGCGCTGAGGCTTTCTTGGTGGTGCTCGCGAAAGCTAGCCACACACACACAGGCCAAAAAATCGGCCAGCTCTTGTCTGCGTGGCGCCGCCGTTTCTCCTTGCTCATCAACATGGCACATGCAGACAACGTTCTTGGCGGGGTCGCGGCCGCGCGTGCGGCACGTGATGGTGCTCCTGCACCTGCGTCGCGTCGCTCGTCGGCATGTGTTGCTATGACGCGTGACATTGGTTGCAAGCGTCCTCGCCGCGGCTGATAGCCTACCCCGGAGCGGGGGTCCCTTTGGTTCATGGCAGGTAAGCGACTTCGTGGTTCCCTAGGCTCCTCCTTGGTTCTTGGCTCCCTAGCCTCTTGCTCGACCTTTATTTCAGGCTTATGTATCTCTCTTGCTGGCAACCTTTCATAGTTGCTGTTAGTTCTGTTTGTAGTGCGCATTCGTGAAAGCCCAGATGTAAGAAATAAAAATATACTTACCCTCGTAACTTGGTTACTTCGTGACTTCGTTACGTCGCTACTTCGTCTATACGGAGATACCATACCAGTACTTTGTCTGCGCGCATATCATCATATTATGCTGCTGCTGCCGCCCGTCCTCCATCGGACGACTACGAAAATCAGGAATTTCGTTCATTACTTACCGGGCGCCGGGCCGCGGGGTTAAGTGAGTTCTGCTTAAATGTAGGCTTCTTCCTTCCCCGGTACTTTCCGTACACTCTGTACGCTCTCGCTGTAACCAACTACCCGTACACACTAAAATCAGGAATTTCCCCAGCGACTTCATCGGGCTGCTACTACTGGCGACTAAGTAATATCATGAACGGCAGCAGGTGAATTCAAATGTAGCGACTAACTCGTATGAATTACATGCTCTGCGTCTTCTCGTGTTACTGCTTCCACCCCGCAGTCGATGTAGAGGACCTTTCTGATTGCCTTTTATTTTGGTGATTTCCGATATCGCCTTCTGCTGCTAGCTCATGTAATTATAATTACATGCGCATAGAGCGGTACGGTAGTGAAAAATCCACCGCTACAAAAGCAGGCGGTGATATCAACACAACCCCGCGCACATATATCATCCCCGTGTATGCTCGCGGCTCGCATCCGTAGTAACACTAAGGATCCTTAACAGTAGTGTACTCATAGCGACGGCTACATCACACCCGAGCAGCAGCATCCGCCCGCGCGAGGCGCGCCGGCGCGGGCGGAGGGGGCAGAGTGCGCCGCGGATTAGAGCAGCGGACCGTTGTGTGGCCTAGCGACCAATTCTTACTTGAAGCAGGACTACGCAGACCAGAAAATAATAAGAAGAGTAATGCATTCCCGCCCTCACCCTCTCCTGCCGCCCAAGTACAGTACCTGGTAGTTCCGCTGAACAACGACAGCAGCCGCCAGCACTTCTCGACAGGCCACAGAAGACAACCTACCTGCCTCAACACACTCACCCGCGAAACGTTTGAACTGCTGCAAGTAGTGGAGCGATACTAAATACAATGGGCCAAATCAATTCGATATCGCGCAGCCCCTGCTCAACGACCTCCGAGAATGACGACAGTGCCTTGTCGCTGACGTCTGCCCAGCTGGCAAGGCTCGCGAAGTACCGCACAACGCACTCGCCACTTCAGAAGTACCAAGTCGGCCGGGTGCTGGGTAAGGGCGCGTTCGGAGTCGTTCGGTTGCTGACCGACCCGAAGACAGGCGCTCAGTACGCTTGCAAACAGGTTCAGTTCTGCAGGGGCGACGGGCGCTGCACCGATACGATCCGCGAGGAGATCCTGCGCGAAGTCGAATCGATGTGCGATCTGGATCAACCCGGCATCGTCGGCCTTAAAGAATACTACGAGAACGAGCAAGGCATCTGCATAGTTATGTAGAATCTTCGAGGCGAAGAGCTGAGCGAGGCAGTGGTGACGCGCGGGTCCCTAGCCGAAGAGGACGCGCGCGTAGTTATGCGGCAGCTGTTGGAGGCCGTACAATACATGCACACCCAAAGCGTCGTCCACCGTGACCTGAAGGTGGAGAATCTCGTCTTACAGGACGCGAGCGACCTGTCGTCTATCAAGATTATAGACTTCGGTTTTGCCTGCCGCGCTCAATCGGAGGCCCGAAGCCCGCGGATGGCGCGGTGCTGCGGCTCGCCCGCGTTTGTGGCGCCCGAAGTGATCCGAGCCGCCCGAGCTGAGGGACGAGGCGGCTACTACGGGAAAAAGTGCGACGTTTGGAGCCTCGGCGTGATACTGTTCGCCATGCTCTCCGGATACTTGCCTTTTGACGGGCTGTCAGTTCATGACATCCTCAAACGCGTTCTTTCCGCGGACACGAAGTTCGACGTCGACCCCGTGTGGGGGCTGATTTCGTCGGAGGCAAAGGACCTGGTTACCAGGCTTCTGAAAGCTGACCCCACCGAGCGACTCACGGTAGATGACGCGCTCAGGCACGAGTGGCTTAGCAGTGAATGTTGAGTTGTGGCCGGCCGTTATTGTAACTAAACGAATCAAACAATATATATGAGGACGGGACGAGTACCAAAGAACTCAATCACGCATTCGGTTGAACCATCGATTGGCAACGAATCTCTTTCCAATGCGAATAAGCTGCGCTGGGTTCGGCCAGAAGGCAGTAGCGAGAACCTTGATAATGTGTATGTATCTCTTTTCTAGTCATAAAGAACAAAGAACAACAAATTATACTTAACGGTGTAGCTTTCCAAAGTGATTGTTCATTGACCGGCACGATCTCCGATACATTCCTCCATTTGTGTCCTCCAGTGAGTTGCTGAATGGACAGTGTGAGAGTGATAGCTAGCGCAATGCCTAGAAGAAAGGGCTCCTTGGTCTGCGTGGTTGGGGCTTGCATGCGGTGAACCGCAAGGTCCCGTGATGAAAGCCACAAAGCGAGATGCCTGGACGCCAAGGGGTGAATACACATGCAGATTCGCAGATAGCGTAACAACTTCCGAGGACAACCTTTCGCGCAACAAAGCCGCGGATCATCATGCCCCGCCATGGACGCACGCCCAGTCCCCTAGTGTGCTCTGGTGCTGCCGAATGACTCCGGTGAGAGCCATGAGAGGGGAGCTGGAAATGGCTAAACGGCTCAACTGCGGAGGTGATGGTGAGTGGAAGTGCTCGGAGCACCTTACGGGGAGCAGCGAGCCGAGCTCGAGCTGCGGGGACTGTGGGCAGGCAGAGAGTGGAAGCAGAGCGCCGGGCGGGCCGGGAGACAGGCGCGCGCATGCAAAGGCGTGCACGGCCGGTGCTAGGGTGCCGGCCGGTGCTATGGTATCGGGCAGATTCCAACAGTGGCAGCTAGGGCAGTGGTGCTGTGGTCACGCACACAAACCAAACCCTCAAGTTGTACATCCCTTCCCCCCAAATGTCGTTCAGGGAGTGTTGCCGCGAGTACATAAAAATTGCCTATGACTTGTTGGTTTTGATTAACCTTGAAGTGACACAGCCTCGTTTACACTGTTGTCGCTTGCCATAATATGTGCACAACGTCAGCAAATATAAACAAGCTGAGGCTACACAGCAGAGCAATGCCACAATTATTGCCGCTTACTACCATGTAAAAGTCGCGCATGCGGAGCAGACAGCACAAGCGTGTGTTATGAGATAATAGCGCACGCCATGTATCCACTCATAAACAACAAGTTGGCGGCGCAGAGGGAAGAGGTTAGTAAAGTTTTTTTACTTTATAATACCGTAATTGTTTTTAATGTTTACAATCAGTGTATTTATTCGTAGCGGCAGGCACCGGCATGCTGAGTAAAGGAGTGGGACGCAGTGGCGCCAGCAGTGACAACCCCGGCTCCGCCCAGCCAGCAGAATGGTGAGCAGTTGAGGTCGTTGAGTTCGTGACCAGTTGAGGCCGAATAGCAGCCGAGGAGCTTAGGCAAGGCCTCCTTGGGCAAAGGATGTACAATGCGTATTAATCAAGTGGTCAGCAACAGTCCCCCGATTGATACCACGCAGCAGTGTATGATGCTACAGCTACTGGCTCACACCACTTGACATTCGAGTCCCGCTCGGGTACAGCAGTGCCCATTCTGCACATTCCCCGGCTGCCGCAAGCATATTCCACCATGATTGCCCCTCTTTTCAACAAAACCCCTCTTCAACAGTCGCCCAGGATGCCAGTAAGAACGGAAATGTAACCCAAGAGCGGGAGGATAGAGACCTGCTCCGGGGGTGCATATGCGTGCTCAAAGCAGAAACGGTGCTTGTACATTGGGCAGTTTTTATTTAAGTAAGCGGAAACAAATTCGCACCCCCGGCAGGGAAGCCATGCTACGAGTGTAGCGACTAGTCTCATGACCCCAGCAGCTTATTACTTACACGGAAACAACTCAAGCGCCCGGCAGTGGAGACTGGGCATCACGGCCGGTGTAAGGACCGAAATCACGCTATTTCTGCGTGTATTCAGGTGGCGCCTCCCCATGTATAGGTACAATAAGTACCACTACGAGCAACCTGGCCTAGTCGCTAACGTCCGCTCGCCCGGCATTTGACCTGTGCGGCTGCGGAGTAATGGAGACAAGCAGCGAGGACAAGCGCGCGAGCCGCCTCATTTCAGTTGTGACCGGCCTGAGCTTCTGAACGAGCGCACCTCGGACGTCTCATCCGGCACGGGTATCTGCTGCGCCGAGTCCCTGCCAGTCGAGGAGCGTCGACGGACCCTTCCTTGCGTACGGGGACCGCGGGTGTTCTTAGCTTGCAGCTTCTCCCTGGCGCCGATCTTGCGCTCCAGCTTGCACAAGTACTCCTCCATCTCCGACCCAAAGTTGGCCATCTCGCGGATCTGCGCGTCAAACGCCTCCAAGCCAGTCGAGACGCCGACCAGCGTGCGCCGGTGCACTTCCTCGCTCCTCCGCCCCGTCGTCACAATCTCCCGCTCCAACCCGGACAAGTTGCTGGCAGAACGCCGCAGGTGGCCGGACGAGCCGATGTCACGCCCGGAAAGGGCGCTACTGCTGCTCGGGTCTTCGTCACCGGAAGCCGACGAATTACTTATACTGACGCGCTTTGTCTTTATACCCATGCTGAAGATGGGCATGTCCGGGACGGTCGACTCCTGGCGCGGGTCCACGGCCGGCGTGGTCCGGCCGCCTTCACCTTCCACCGACGCTACCGCATCCGCCGCTCCGACAGCCCATCCGGCTGTGCGCAGTAGCGCGTCATTTAGGTCGTCGGACTCGGCCGACTTTGTGGTGTCATCGAGCGCCCCGTCAGTGTTGTTCTCGCCAACGAAGCCAAACCTGCAAGCCCCGCACACAGACGGACAACCGGTCGGCAACAGCCTCGAGCGGCGGCGCGGCGCCTCTCGTCAGCCAAAGACCAGCAATACGGAGCAAGGGAAGAGATCCTCGGAAGCAGCTTAGTTCATAACGCCGTGGAAATACGTGGCGCAGACAGGAGTGGGTTGAGGGGAGTACTTGGTGGACTACCGGATGAAACGCGCTTCCTTATTGGGCTCGCGGTTTTCCGACCCGTGTCCTTTTAACACGGGTATGTATTGTTCTTGAAAATATCACAATATAAGACGAATATCATACACGGATCTTCCGACTCGTTGCTGCAATTAAACTATTATCATTATTCAGCATCCATTCGGGGACCGGCGGACCTGATTCATCAATGGTGCGGAATGCCGGAGGATCGTATTTGCTTTGAACTGCAACATAACAACTCGCCCGAGAGCGATAGATCGGACACACTCACAACAAAGTACAGTTTCAAAGCATGTCATCGGAAAATATGGTATGGGATGGATAATGTATTATCACTGCGAGGTGCGTGCGTGCGTGCGACGAGTGTGTGGGAGGCATTATACTCCATTGGGTTCCAACAGCAGCCAGGGAAATGAGGGCCCTGGTTATTGCCAGTTGTCGAAACGGCGTCCGCTCAAGGCCAATAAATACGGTACTTGTACTGGATCTGTACCGATAGTAACGGTACACCAGTAGACCCCCGCTTGCTTATTGCTCGCTTATTCCACCCACGTAACGCCGCTTAGAAGCGATTACTCAACGGAAACGAGGGCCCCGGTGGCGATGTGCCTCAGTTGTCACTACGCACCTGTGCGGCTTTGGCAAGCGCTGCAGCAGCAGGCGCTCCATCCAGCCCGCCAGCGCGTCGCCCTTCCTCTCCGCAATACAGCAGTGCCCGGCGGAGTCGTCCGCGTCTGGCTTGCCCGCCGCGCACAGGTCCTGCAGCAGCAGCCTGTCGCCACAGAGCAGAAGGAGGGGGCGGGGGGGGGGAGGGGGGGGTGGGTGCACAGAAGGCTGGTCAGGGTGACGGCATGCGGGCTGAGCGGTGCGCATGAGGGTGCGCCCCCCCGCCCCCCCCCCCCCCCCCCCCCCACACACACACACACACTTTTGCCATGACAATGCGCCGTGCAGCAGCTCCATCCTCTATTACAAACATATCGCTTTGTGAACCGTTTTTCTGCACCTCTCTGCTGCACTGACCCAATCACGCCGAACGCAATTCACCCACAGCTCTACTCAGAAATGGCACCTATCTACTTTGACGGCATTGTTCACAATCCGCGTCCGTCCCAACCTCATAAAAAAACCTTCAGATAACATCCAGTTGGGACATGAGAATCGGTGTACAGGACAAGCGGTACAACATCACAACATCATCTGCAACATCACCGGCATGGCAGAAAAATCACCGATACGAGCTTCTCTTCTTAATCAGCTAGGTAATATAACATAATATCTTCTCTTTTTCATTGCTAAATACTCAGCAAATACTGTTATTAAATAGTCAATTATATAGCGAATTATATAGCCATTTATACTCAGAAATGACACCTATCTACTTTGACGGCATTGTTCAAAATCCGCGTCTGTCCAAATCTCATAAAAAAAAAACCCTTCAGATAACACCCATTTGGGACATGAGAATCGGTGTACGGGTTCAGCGGCACAACATCACAACATCATCTGCAACATCACCAGCATAAATAGCACCGATGAGACCTTCTCTTCTGAATTAGCTAGGTAATATAACATGATATCTCCTCTTCTTAATTACTTAGCAATTGCTCTTATTACATAGCCAATTATACAGCAATCATACATTAAGTATTCAGCAGTTCTACCATTACACCAATGACAGTAGCAATGACAAGCCTGCCAGTAAACCGAGTTCCCGTGTTTCTCCACCAGATTGTAGTCACGCTCCCCCGGTCTCGCCAGAATAGATAGGTGCTTGCTCCTGTGCGTATTAGCCATGAAACCCCGTGCTTGAGCTGCGCAACGGATACACTGCCCGCATAACTACGCGCGCATCCCGCTGCCCACCCCAGCCGCGGCGGAGCACCTGGGCAGATGAGCGCGTGGTCGGTGCGCGTGCGGTAGAAAGAAGGGGGCGGCAGCCATGGCAGCGCCGCACCTGACGATGACCACGTGGTGGTGCTCCGCCACAGCCATCCAGGCGAGGAAGGGCCCGCGGTCGATGTCGGCGATAAGGCCGCTCAGCTTGCCCTCGTTGCCAAAAACGGCCTGGGCGGCGCGCAGGTCGTTGAGCAGCATCTGCCGGGCGAGCAGGGGCGCCGGCGGGTAGGGAGGGGGTTAGGGTGTATGTTTAGTTTAGGTTTAGATTCCGTTTAGAGTCCCGATGTAAGGGTTGGTTTAGGATTTAGGGTTTAAACAGGGTTTAGCGATATAACGAGATTATATCGGGAACACATGGCGGAGGCGTAATTTTTATCGTTCCGCGATCCGGAAAAATAATCACTTTTTGCAGCTTTGCGTCGGAGACTCCGTTTATTGTTCGTGGGAAATTCGTGATTATCTCACAGGATTTGTATTTCGTTCCTCGGGCCGGTTGTGTTAGTGCGGTAAGCGAGTTAATGGTGACTGTTTTTGGGAGACATCCGGTGAACGTACACTCCAGGATATAGATATACATGGTCCTAGGCTAAGCTGGAACCGGCTCAGCACCAATGACTGAGGGGCGAATGCGGTTGCAGGGGTACGTTGGTTAGTGTAGGTTAGAGCAAAGTGGGGTGAAGTTGGACATGTAATTCTGGCTATGGCAATCATCGACGCAGCGCCTCCCCCCCCCCCCCCCCCCTCCCACCACCACCACCCCCGCGTACGCATTTGCCCCCCTCCCTCTATTCCAGCAGGCGGCCGCGCACCTTGACTTTGGCAAACTCCTCCTCGTCCGCATGCAGCATGTGGTCCAGCAGGTAGGGGTTGCGGGCGACGAGGTTGCCGAAGAACACCGACTGCGGCTGCATGCTGTAGTGGCTCACGGGGGAGGTGTCCGACAGCGCGGCGTTCATCCAGTGGTCGGCCAGCCAGAAGCGGATGAGCCCCGCCTGCATCTTGGGCGACAGGTTCTCCCCGGTGACGGACATCTGGGAGGGCAGCAGGTCCTTGTGGGACGTCTTGCGGCGCCCCTTGGTCAGGAGGCTCGCCATCTGCTCCCCGGCGGTGGGCGGGCTGCCCACGAGCTCTGCGATGAGGGGGGCCGCGTCCTTCGGGTTTGGGTTGCTCTGTACCGCCACGCGGCAATGAGCGTCAGTCACACCTCCGACGCCCAAACAACACCAAGCCCATTGAAGGGGCCATATCCGCGCCAGAGGTTAATTGGCAGTGAGAGTCTCATAATTACCCAAAAGGGGCGAATGGTAGCAAACGCGGCACAAGTATAACAATCTCACTCCACCACTGGCCTCACAGTTTCACAGCTGTTTCATAATAAACAGCAGACATGACACAGCGTCCACTGCCTCGATATCCCCCCCCCCCCTTAAAAAGCACTATCCCACACAGTGCCATAGCGGCAATTTATGTGTGCGTGTGCGTGCGTGCGTGCGGGCATGTGTGCGTGCGTGTGTGTGTGTGTGTTAGTACCTGGCACCATAATGACCAGATCCCCTGGTCTAAGTGTTGCGTGAGCATCATTTCGTCTTGTTCACGTCACTAGTACAATCGAATTATAACAGTATCATATACACACAAAAGCACGAACATTTTACAAGCTGGATGGCACCTCATGACATTCAGCGACACACTACTGTGGTCGATACGGTCTATATAGGTTCTGCACTTCTAACGGTTATGCAATTTGTGATATCATTCATGTATAGGCGTAAATCCTTTGTGCTGGTACAAGTTAAGCACCTGCTGATGATGATTACTGGTGGTTGGTGATTACTGGTACGGGTACTGGTATGCAATATGAAGTAACTTGACAGTTGAATAAGCGATGCGTCGATTTTTCAGAAAATTTTAAATTCTATATCACTGGCCTGCAGTTCCATGAATTGCATTGCCAGCGCTTTGAAGTACAGTACCACATGGAGTTTTTTTTTCCATTACCAGCAGCGAGTAGCGAGTGGCGAGTACCAGTACCAGTACCAGCAGTACCAGCAGTACCAGCAGCGAGTAGCGAGTACCAGTACCAACCGTGAGATCGTAATCGGACGGCTGTGTAATTAAAAACCGTGGGCGGGCGGGTGGGTGGGTGGGTGGGTGGATTATAGTACTTAGTAGTACATGCCAGTAGATAAGCGCTTCGGTCATGCACCTATAGGCCCGATCCGCTGCACTATACGGGTACCCGTACGGCAATAAAGCTCACCGCCGAATAATCGACGCTTCGCTGGATAATCCTTTATTACTCGTACCCGGGTCAGAACATCCGATCGCGATCAGATACACGAGACGCGGCCGAAAATTGCAAAAAAATAAATATAAAACCAATCCATGCTCAATGGGCAATGAAAACTCAAACAATGTACTTAGTGCTGTCCGACATGGATTCGTAATACGACCAAGACGTATGTCAGTTTCCTTTCAAGAAGAAGCCAAACTATCAACGCATATTCTATTCTTTTATCATTTAATTCTGTTCCATTCTTTTTCTAGTCTAATTGCCGCATTTGCATCCCAATAGACTGGTGAGTTAGACACGGCTTTGAAACATCCAGCGTTTGTAAAGACCAAAGTCGTCACGTGTTGTTGACATGCCACCGGGTTTCCTGTCAGAGCAATGAGGTCGTTTGTATCTCCGCCTCGGAATGGTGTACGTATCACATGGACCGAAATAATGCTGGAGAGGGGATAGCTCTGTGGGTCATGTGTGGTGGTGGTGAGGGGGAGGGGAGGGAGGGGGGCGCACCTTCAGGCTCGCCAGCCACTTGTCCACGCTTTTAATGTCCACGGTGCGGTGCAGCTCCAGCGGCTGCTGCTGGATGGCGGCCTTGACACGGCTCCAGATGTTGAGCCGCTGCATCGCGGAGGGCCGGCGCCGCAGGCAGCGGTCCGCGCCGCCCTCCTCCCCGTCGCTCGAGGAGCGCTCCCCCTCCGCGTGCACGCGGAACTTCATCAGCGTCCGCACGCTCTTGATCACGCTCATCGCGCGCGAGGCGCCGCTGCCCTGCTGCCGCCCCGACACGGCAGGGTCCATCTCGGGGGCGTGCAGGTTGAGCACCTGCTCGATGCCCAACCGCATGCGCCGCTGCACGCCGCTGACCGCCTCCTCGTAGCGCACGTCGCGGACGACCATGATGACCACCAGCAGCATGGAGCCAAAAAGGCACAGCAGCGCCAGCGCCGTCACGATGGCCTCCCACAGGGAATGCGCCGCCCGGGCCGAGCTGTCCTGGAAGAGGATGCCTGCGGGCGGGAGCACCGACATACCCACATGCCCACACAGTCGGCAAGCGCACCAGCGAAAGACACAATGCACAGGGGCATGAGAGCGCGGCAGACATAATGAGAACCTCGGGACGGGGAAGGAAAGGGGTGGGCCAGGGGGAGGGGGGAGAGCCCTGCAGAGAGAGAGAGAGAGAGAGAGAGAGAGTAAGGACGCCATCATCGCGAGCATGTTGCGGATCTCTCGACCATGCGGTTTCCTATTCAGTTAAATATAAAAAGTTTTGGTTATTTCACAAAGGGGGGATTGCACTAATACATTCAGGACGTACGGGGCGCCGGCACGGCAACTATAACACTGCGAGGGAGAGGAGCCCGCCCTGCCTGTCGGAGGTCACATGTAGACGAAACTATAGCGCATGGTCTTATGGGCTACATGCGAGCCCAAGTTGAGGCCTATTATCATAAAGGGTTCATATGGGTGGGAATAGGTACGCTTTCTGCAGTCTTGGCAAGTTTGTTAGAGCGCCGGGCCGATGCAGGGATGGCACGCGGGGGTGCGTGTCTGTTAGCGTGGGGTTGTGGTAGTGTCAGCATTGCGCTCACCCGTGCAGAGCAGGCCCACGAGCGAGACGAGGGAGGACTGCTCCAGGGTGTCCAGCGACTGGGAGATGAAGGGGCGCGCGTAAAAGTGCATCGTGACCGCCGTGACGCAGATGCAGATGCCCAGGATGATCTGCAGGCTCGGCAGGCGCTGGGCCAGCACCAGCGTGAACACCAGCAGCCCGCGCCGCATGAGGATGGAAAACTCCCACCAGTACCACTGCCGCTCGTATCTGCGGGGGTCACGCACACCCAGGCGCAAGTCAGAGGGCGGTCAGGTGCCTGCACCTCCTGGTATGGGCGGCTGTGTACGATCGTTGCGAAGCAAGAATCTGCTGCGGGAACCCAAGGGGCGATGAGCAGTCATTTGAGAGAGCATATCCCAGGCACGCACACACACGTACTTGTACATATATATTTATGTATACACACACATATACTACTATATTGATTTGCTATTGCATATACATAAACATATGCATTAATAAATGAATATGTATATATAACTGCACATGCATGTATAAATTTACATGTATATAAAAAGTTGTATATTACACCATATGCATTTGCGACTGCACAGGACTTTGCGTTGTTAATGAGACAGCCTTTTCTGAAAGCCATTCAAAAAGGAAGCGCAATCGCCAGAAGCGGGTGTTCCCTGGTTGATAATGCTGCCTTGACTTGCCACAAGTGGTGATGCAATTCAAAGAAAGACTGTTGGAGGCCCGCCAGTGTGCGGCGCTAGCTTTCTGGTGCAATTGTTCAGCCTACAGATGGATGGTATTGCTGAGCGACAAGTAATCAGCATAACGGGATTTCCTGGTATACACTACTCCAAGAAACATCGTTATGAACCAGCAGTTGCCACTGGAAAAGGTGCACAATACAAAGGCGCCTCTGGCTTTCGGCTCACCGCAAGTACAGCCAGCCGAAGCGCCGCATGAAGCGCTCGTTCCTGCGGACGAGTAAGAGCAGTGATTAGGCACAGCTCCGGATGGCGGATACACACAGTCGCACAGGGCGGGGTCATCAGGGCTAACCCGGGTGCACGTGGAGCTCACTCACCTCAGCAGATTGTGCACCTTGCCATATGTCAGGATCTGTATCGGGGCAAGGGGCAAAGAAAGGGGGGGGGGGGGGGCACAACCACAGGGGGCGGGTGAGCGTGGCGCAGCAGCCGAGACGCCGGCAGGCGGTGGGACAGGCGCCGCAGCGGCGCACCCCCATGAAGGCCAGCGGGATGCCGACGGTGTAGATGACGAGGAAGAAGACGCTGATGACGGCGTAGCCAATGTGCCACGTGTCCCAGCACGGGACGGGCGGCGCTGCGCGGCGGGGTGGGGCGATCAGCATGCATTAATCAAGACCCACATCAGCACCCCTGACATGCTTATTTCGTGCTTCATTTCAGTAGACAGGATACAAGGGGCTCGGGGGGGGGGGGGGGGGGGGGGGGGGTTCAACCTGAGATCATGTACTTCCGGCCATATGGCAGCGTGTTGCACATGAAGGTCTGGAGGCACTTGGCCGTCATAGTGTGGTACACGACGTTGAGGAACGAGGTGAACGCAGAGATGCAGTCGTCAAACAGCTCCGCCAGCTCCGCCCGGCTCGTCGCCACCCCGACGCCCCGCAGCGCCGCGTGGCCCACCGAGCCGGCCATGCCCTGCACGCCCTTCCGCTTCTTGGCGCCGTCTTCCTCGGCGTCCGCCCACGCCGCGTTGAGCTCGGCGGCGGCAGACGCCCGGCGGCGCTGCTCGCGGCGCTCGCAGACGGGGATGGCGAGCAGGCTGGCGCCGTACAGCAGGCAGCAGAAGAGGCCCACAATGAGGGGGAGGCCCAGCTGGAGCACCAGGCTGTGCCCAAAGGACCACGTGCTGCGGTTCTCCGTGTTGAGGCAGTCCGGCTTGAAAAAGTCCACGTCAAAGTTGACGATGGCCAGCGCCCAGAATGGGCCGGTCACCAGGAACTTGGCCCAGTCCAGGGAGTAGGCGGAGATGGTGGACGCGTTCTGGAAGAATAGCTGCGGGGGCCGAGGCAGGCAAGCCAAACCATCAGCGGGATACCCGTGTTAATTAATGTCGTTAAGGGCTGACTATAACATACGGGAACAGATCGCTGGAATAAGAGTATACATATACATAAATATATATACATATATATATATATATATATATATATATATATATATATATATCGGGAAAAAGCTAAACATTTACTCGGAAACCCAAAACAAGGAATCCTTTTGCAGCAACAAGTCATATATCCCTGTGGTATTCGTGGTGTTTTCGGATATATTTCAAGATAATAATTTTTTTGTCTCCTTTTATGCCCCGCGAGGGGGGGGGGGGGGGGGGGCAAGAATATACCGTGAACCCAAAGCAATGTCACGCTAATGTCATACTTGTCGTCGTTTTGTGAATAAATCCTATCATATATGCGTTTTTCCATTGCATCATGAAGCCCTGAAACGCGAGAGCGCAGCGCCCGCATCGAGAGACGGACAGAAAGGGCGACATGTCAAGCCGGAGCATTGCGCTTTTCGCACGGTTGGGGAGGCGCACCAGCATGAGGTCCACTGCCTCGTATCGACCCGCAGCAATCCTGCGGGGAAGCGCAGCGCCAGAAGGAAGTGGGGGGGGGGGGGGGGGGGGGCGGGGGTGAGCCTGGGAATGCCCCATTTCCGGCATAGCGTCGCTGCTGCCAATGAAGGCAAAGGGACAACCGGAAGGTGCCAACAATTGGCCCCCTTGTGCACAGGCTCACGGTGAACAAGTCACAGGGTGTACAAGGGACTCTGCACGGTGCTATCCCGTGTGTTTGCCCGTAATGTAGCAAGTGTGCGGCCATTGCTGAGCGCTGCCTTCCCAACAAACATACATCTTGGGCAGATGATCCATGGGTGCCGACGCGGTAAGAGGAACGGTGCGGGAAAAGAGCCCAACCTACAAAAATACGACATGCCATACAGAGCTCATATCTCGGCGAACCGATCACGGAGTCATCACGAAGTTCTTATCAATTCGCCGGCACCCCCTCTTTGGGAGCAAAAATGTGGAATTTTACTATCGTGTCGGCACCTGTAAGCGAAACAGCGCGATGAAGACCCCACCCTGCCTATCGGAGGTGAAACGTAGACGAAACTATAGCGGATATTCCTAGAGAGAGTGAGAGAGAGAGAGAGAGAGAGACCAAGTTGAGGCTCATCACATGGGTTGTTATTGCTATTACTATTTTTTCTCTTTTTCTTATTCTTTTCATATAACATCTTATTAGTTTATAAGATATTATATATCTTACAATATCGTCTATATATGTACACACATACATATTGTATTTCCATCTTTTTTAATAATATCTTGTTCTTTTATAAGATATTACATCTCTTGTAATATCTTACACATCTCTTTTAATATATGTATCTCATAGAATATCATCCGGTGCACGTTCTAGTATGGAGGTGTGCCAAATGCATCCGTGCGCGCCTTCCTGCCGCGCCGCCCCACCTGTTGATGAGGTACCACGCGGTGATGATGAGGAGGATGCAGCCGATGACAAATGGAAGCGAAGGCTCCAGACACGCGAGGCACAGGCCACCCAGCGAAAAGTAGCCCACGGAGCACACCGCGCAGAGCGTGTCGCCGTAGCGCTCGTCACAGATCGTGGAGGTGTTCCCGCGGCAGGCGCGCAGCGCCGCCTTGGCGTCCTCGCTCTGCTGCCCAGGGGGCGGCAGGTCCAGGCCGCAGTCGTTGGTGCAGTACTGCGCGATGGCGCACTTGTGGAAGGTGTAGTCGCGGATGAGGGGGATGGAGGCCTCGCTGTCGTCGAGGCTGCTCTGCACCGCCGCCCAGTCGCCCCAGTAGCCCATCCGGGCAAAGGGGGCCGCGCTGCGCCCGTGGCACTCGGCGCCCAAGGGGCACTCAAAGCACGGCTGCCCGTACGCCCCATCGCGCCGGTAAAAGCCCTCGCGGCAGAAGCAGTTGTCCAGGGCGACGGAGCCGCGCACGTCGGTGGCCGTGTTGTTGGGGCACAGCACGCAGCCAGAGGTGCCGGGCAGCTCCTGGTACGAGCCCGCCGCGCACGTGTCGCACGTGGTGCAGCCCGGCCGGTCGCAGAAGTGGCCGGGAGCGCACTGCCGGCAGCGGGTGGCTTTGGGGGTGGAGCTGAAGGTGCCGGGCGCGCACTGCTCGCAGGCCTTGCTGTCGTAGCTGAAGAACCTGCGTCATGGTGTTGGGGGGCACGGGGGGGGGGGGGGGGGGGGGGGGGGCGGATAGGAACCATACATGGATCTGTAGGTACTTCGAGGGCATCGCCACATCGCAAAAAATGGGAAGATAACTAAGCCCTCCGGGCAGTGCAATGAGAACACGGGAGATGAGCCCCCCCCCCCCACCCACACACACACACACACTAACGTGGTGCTGCCATCATGACAGGGCTTTGAGCTCTGAGCGGTCGGATTCCTGGTTGCCCGCAGGGGGGTGCGGCAGCGTACCATCCAGCCTCGCAGGTGGAGCCGTCCAACGGGATCTTGGGGTACTCAACGTAGCCCGGCCACGTGATGTTGGTGTTGATCACCAGGCGCTGTTCGTCAGTGTCGTCGCCCCGCCTCATCTCGCCCACGAGCACCCACCCGCCGGCGTCCGGATTGAAGTACTGCAGCGGCAGCGACATGTAGCTCTCGTCGCGGTCGCCCAGGAGGATGGTGTCCTCCCCGTCACCGCGCTGAGAAAAGGCGACCGCATTGTAAATTGATTACTACCCAATCCGCAACTATGGCGAGCTAGATGAGCCGTGGGGCGGGGAGGGAGAGGGAGAGACGGGGCCCGGGAAAGAGAAGGGGTGGGCGGGAATCGACGGCAAGGCCTCGTGTGGATCGTACCTCGGCCAGAAACTTGATGGTTCCGCTGGCGCCCGTGAATGTATTGTTCTTGAGGAGCGACATCAGCTCCGCTCCATGGCAGTTGACGGAGCCACAGTCCTCCTTCAGCCAGTTGGGCACCGAGCGCTCCGCCGCCGCCAGCGCGAGCGCGATGCTCCACACCGCGTCGTACGCATAGATCTGAAGGCAACGCGGCGCAGCATGGACGAGGTTAGCTTGGTGTTCACCCCCATGCCAGGCTGCCGCCTCCTCCGCTCGGGCGCATGCGCATGACACGCGGCGCACTGCGCTGCCGGGCCACTTCAACGCTCACCGCAAAGATGTCCGCATTGAGGCCTTTCGTGAAAAAGTTCTCCTGGGTCACGCCTGCAGCATGACAACAGGCTGATGTCAATGTGCAATGCGCAGCGCATATCGGTATGGCACCCACGGTGCGCACGAATGATAAAGGATGGTGCCAGGAAAGGGGAGGGGTGGGGGCGGGGGGGGGGGGGGGGGGGGGGGCACCATTGTCAGCCAACATGTTGTGGAAGACCTGCGGCATCAGCGCCGGCGCTCTCTCCAGGGCCGCCTCCTGCAGAATGCTGTACTGAGGCTCGAGGATGCTGCCAAAGTACAGGCGCAGAAAGCCCTGCATGGAACGGCTGAACACCGGCACCTCCTCTGCGCTCACGCCGTAATTCTGCGGGCTGTGCAGCACCTCCGCCATGTCTGGAAAGGCAGCGGGCAGTGTCATTCGCCGGGCAGCTAACTCAGGAGAAGGGCGAGGGAGAGTGTGAGGTGCGCGGGTCGCAGCAAGCAGGTCCGCCGAGCTCACCCGAGTCCACAGTGATGTACGTGTAGCCCAGGCCGATCATGCCCAGGTTTTTGGCGGTCCTCAAGAAACTCGGGATGGTGTCCCCGATCAAGATGAGCGTGTACACGTAGACCCCCAGCTGCTTCATCTGCTTCATTGCCGGCTCCACATTCTTTGAGGTCACTCCTGCACCATGGACCTGCAGCCAGGGCCATGGCAGATTTATACTTGTGAGCATGTATGCGTGGAGAGGGGCTGATGTAACATTTGGCGGCAAGTGGGAAAGGAGAGACGGGGGACGGGGGGGGGGGGGGGGGGGGGGTAATGCGCCAGGCAGCAGGCGCAGCACAGGAGAGACTGCAGGAACTTCAAGTACCTCGTACTCGTCCAGGCTCAGGCCCAGCTCCTCGGCCACTATCGCGCAGCCCGTCCGGAAGGCCTGAAAGTACGAGCTGCCGTAGGAGTCGTCGACGTACAGCATGCCCACCCGCCGCCACTCGAACTCGGTCAACATCAGGCGCGCCATCGACTTGGCGGCCGCTGCGTCGGTGGGGATGGTGCGCGCGAAGTAGGGGAAGGTCGCCTGGCTGCTCAGCGCGGGGCTGGTGCTGGAGTAGCTGACCACGGGCGTGCGGCTTACCATCATGATATTTGCCAGCGGGTTGGTGGCCGACGAGCGCGCGGCGCCCACCACCGCTACCGCGCCGAAGTCCATGGCGTCCATCGCCGCGTTTACGCCCCCCGAGGGCGTAAACTCCGAGTCCAGCAGAACTGAGCTGATACGAAAGCCCTCCGGCAGCAAGGCAGCCTCCGGCACGACGCTCGCGTTGCGGGTGTTGATGTGCTCGACCGCGAGGTACGCGCCGACCGCGCGCGCGGCCTTGGATACCAGCCTATATGGCACAGCCATGGCTACCTTGTACGCGCAGCGGCCGCTTTCGGCGTGCGGCTCGGTGCCATACGGGCATGCCTGCATATCAACAGGCTGTGCCTGCGCGGACAACAGGATGCATAACGCTAGCAGCGCCGCCGCAAGCTGTGGGGTGAGCCGCGTTCCGATCGCCTTGCCGCCCCTCCGCTGCGCCGCCCCGCTACTCGGCATGCCGTCGAAACTACTACGAGTACTTGCTCCCGTACAGGTACGCAATACGTTGTCCCTCCGGGCACACAGAGCTGATTCCAAACGGCATACTCGCCGCAGCCCGCAGGCACGCTAACCCGCGGAGTGTCCTGCTATCTGCACAGCAACTCGCAGCAGGCTCCGGAGGAGTGCTCAGCCCTTCATTCCGTCGCGCCCCGTCACCCCGCGCTTGCGGGTTGCTACCCGCCGTAGTAGGGAGAGAATAGTAATGTTCATACAGTGCGAGCTGGTGATCCGCGCGCTTCCTGTCCTGCCGTTCTGCCTCGTAATGCTGCGGCACCTGTAGCAACTAACTGTGCGGTCGTCGCCATTTAATATGAGATACTATTCAAAATTCGCTAATTTCAAACCATATGCGGTTTTTTGATGAGAAAAGGAGGCTGGGCCGCCCTTATTTTTCTTGGAATCCGTACCTACTGTACTCGCAGCGACTAAGGACGGTTCATATACGGTTTATATACGGTTCATGCGTGGGCTCGTGCCCATCTTCTCCTGCTACTGCTTCCACCTCGCAGCAGTTGCTGTAGAGGATCTTTCCGGTTGTCCTTTTCTGATGATTTCCTGATATCGCCTTGTGCAGCTAGATCATGTAAATATACGGTTCATCGATTCGAATTTACATTGATGTTGTGTACTCTTTAGTAGTTTATTTATAGTACCACTGCTTTCAATTTCGTACATCATGGATCGTTATACACTGATACTCGTCATCGACGGAACATCAAAGGGGAAGGGAACCCGCACGATCATTAATATAACGACTAGTCGCTACTCCCACTCGTGCGGTGTTGTTGGACGGGCCGACATCCATGCTGAGCAACGGATAAATTCAAACTCGTAGACACTCGTAGTCGGGGTGTATATTTGGTAAGAAACCAGAGGGGGACCACAGGGGAGGGGGTTTGGGGAGGGGGTTATCCACCCCCCCCCCCCCCCCCCCCCCCCCCCGGGAAATTTCAAAAATACGGTCACAATATCGCATTTTCGCTCCATTGCACCTGTTTATTGCGTGACATCCGCGCTTGTTTATGAGCTAGAAAGATCTCTAAAATACATTCATAATTGAGAGACTGCTGGGCAGAGCTGCTTAAAGACTGTTCAACAGAATTATAATATTATCACCGTTGTCGCCTTGTGCTTCAGATGTTCACTGACCTTCATTATTGTCGCTACGGAAGAAGGTCTTTTTGCATAACGGGCATTGCAGCTTGCTCGTCACTTGGCAGATGAGCGGGATGAACCGCGGTGGCATTTCATTGGTCGGATACGCTTTTTAATATAATTAGTGGTACGAGTACTCGTCGCACCGAGTGCGGAGTATCGCCTAGCCTCAGGGTAGGCTTTTCGCTTTTTGCGACTTCCTAGTACGGTAGAGGGAAAGTCCGAGTGGGTGCTGATTACTGATGACACTGGCGCTTGCTGTGGGTGCAGCTGCGCGACTGCTCGAGATCCATGGGGGGTGCGCTTTTCTAGGGGCCGGGGGCGACATGCTACCTTGACGCCAGCTAGCGAATATTATTGTGCTAATGTGCCATGCCCGTCGTCACACCGTGGGGGGATGTGCGGGCCATCTTATTGTCAGTGTTGCTCTTAAGTACGCAAGCAAGCCCCCCCCCCTCCGATCCCGGAAATGAACAAAAATATGTCGTACCAACCTGAAGTGGACGACCCAGACTCACAGGGATTTTCACCCTTGTTGGACACACACCTGAACTGCGGTAGTCGAGATGACCCATTTTACGCATGTAGGCTTGCCGCAGTCCAGATAACCCCTCCCTAACCCCGTCTATCGGGTAAATATCAGAAGTTCTGGATTTATATCCGTAGCATAGCCTTTACTTATTCGTACTACACGGGTATTTATATGGACACCCGGACTGGCCGACCCTACGTTGACGCCGCAGACCTGCTGATACCACAATAACGCCGTCAGCCATCAAAACAGTTTTCAAGTACCTCGTAATACATTACTCTAGAGGTCCGCAACCCGCCTTGACCGGGGCGCGGCCGCCGCACATCCATAGTAGTTGCCAGTCGCCCAGGGCCCTAAACCCCCTCTGGACGAGTGTAGAGCGCGCTACCTGCCCAAAACCCCCATGTCACCCCTGGGGGTACTATGGGTTTGGGGGGGGGGGGGGGGGGGGGTGGGGGCAGCAAAACACCTCCTGCCCCGGCAGGCGTATACTACATATATAATCAAGCGAAGCGTCGATTTTTCGGCGGTGAGCTTCATTGCCGTACGGGTACCCGTATAGTGCGGATCGGGCCTATAGGTGCATGACTAAAGCGCTTATCTACTGACATGTACTACTAAGTACTATAATCCACCCGCCCGCCCGCCCGCCCGCCCACGGTTCTTAATTATACAGCCGTCCGATTACGATCTCACGGTTGGGAGGTACTGGTACTGGTACTCGCTACTCGCAGCTGGTAATGGAAAAAAAATGGTACGTCACAAGCGCTTATCTGCTCATGTACTATTAAGTACTATAATCTGGTGGAGCCCGCTACTGGTACTTGTTATAGTACAGTAGTACTAGCGCAGCGACAACAGTATCCTGGGCGCCCGCCAGGCGCGCGCGCCGCTACATGGCGGCGCGGGCGCTGCGGGCGCCACACACTTCTTTTAACCTCACCGCATCCTCCTGCCCCTCCTACTCGGCTGCCCCTCGTCAGGGGCTCACGCCCGTGCCCTGCACCATGGCTATAAGAGGTTATGGGCCCTCCTAGCCTCACAGCGTCGCTTCCCGCTGTGTGCTCCGTCTCGATGCGCCGCGCCCGCCTGCACGGCGCGCTCTCCCGGCCATGTCGCCCGGTTTCTCCGTGAGCGTTTGTATGTCCGACCTCATGCCTGCCCCGCCGCCGGCAGGCGCCGGCGGATACTCCGACCAGTGGCCCGCACTCGACCAATCCTTTGGCCTCCTATCCCCTGCCTCCTGGGGACAAGTCAGCTATGCAGCGGTCCAACACGCCGTGCAAATGCAGCAAGCTGCCTCAGCCGAACTGAAGTCTTTGCTGCTCGCGCTGATGCGAGACATCGCGCACGATGCTACCACGGCCGCCGTCCGCGCGGTTCTGCAGGCACATGACCTGCCCCGGCTCTCTCTCCAGCACCAAACGGCGCAGCTGGAGCCCGCGCCTCCGCCGCCTGCCGCCCCCGTGCAGCCGGAGCCAGTGCCTCTGCCGCCTGCCGCCCCCGCGCAGCCGGAGCTCGTGCCTCCGCCGCCTGCCGCCCCCGCGCAGCCGGAGCCCGCGCCTCCGCCGCCTGCCGCCCCCGTGCAGCCGGAGCTCGTGCCTCCGCCGCCTGTCGCCCCCGCGCAGCCGGAGCTCGTGCCTCCGCCGCCTGCAGCCCCCGCGCCGCCACCGCCCACGCCCGCGCGGCCGGAGCCCGTACTTGCCGCCGCCATATCAGCGCCCGCCGCTTTCCCGCTCGCTGCCAGCACCTGCCGCAGTCACCTCAGCGCCCGCCGCTCTCCCTTCAGTCGCCGCCATCTTGCCAGCGCCATCGCCACCAACAAGGCCCCGCTCCCCCGAGAGGACCATGAACCGTATCGGTGCTGGTTTCCTGGGCTCTGTCAACTTCTTCACGATGTGCACCGGACCGGACCTCGCCTTCGCTGTCAGCGTGCTCAGAAGATTTCAGTCTGCCCCGCAGAAGACCCACCTCATGCGTGCTCTGCCATCTCCAAGGCACCCCTGGCCTGGGCATCACCTACGGGGCCACTGAACCGGGGGGGGGCTCGCCTCGTAGTCTACTCAGACTCCGACTGAGCAACTGACACCAGCAACCGGCGCTCTCAGTCCGGTGCTATCAGCATGTTCAATGGTGCCGCCATTGGATGGGCTCATCAAAGCCCTGCCAGAACCTACTCACACCTTGCTGCTTAGACAAGCATGGGCACTAGTCAACTGTATGACCGGCCTATGCTTGAGAGGGGCTGTTATAGTACAGTAGTACTAGCGCAGCGACAACAGTATCCTGGGCGCCCGCCAGGCGCGCGCGCCGCTACATGGCGGCGCGGGCGCTGCGGGCGCCACACACTTCCTTTAACCTCACCGCATCCTCCTGCCCCTCCTACTCGGCTGCCCCTCGTCAGGGGCTCACGCCCGTGCCCTGCACCAGGGCTATAAGAGTACTCGCTTTAGAACCCGTTGCTTTAAAATTTTCTGAAAAATCGACGCATCGCTGATTCAAATGTCAAGTTAGTCGCTACTTCATGTACAACCCGCCCCGGCGTCGTATGTCATATAAACGGACAACACACATTGTACGAGTACGGGTAAAACTACGGGAAAATTGCTTTTTTTGGTGATACCAAAAATGGTGAAAATCAGGATACCTTTCCAAACGCAGGCAGGCAGGAACGCAGGTAGACAGGCAGGCACCCCAGCCTTCGATTTCGTAGATATATCGTCACAGTACCTGATACTTATCGACAAAATTCCACGCAAGTCGACCCGATGCATTTCAAGTTTGTCCGCTCCAGATTCCAGTACTTTATAGAACACAGGTCGCATAGATGATGTCGAATTTCGGGCGCTCAACGTACCCCCTGCTACGGGTACGAGTACGCGATGAGCTACGGGTACTGTCGACGATGATACAACCCTGTACCAGATGCACAATTTGTTTGACGATCTAGTATAGCGGGCTGTCAAAGCTGCCGTATATGGCCGCCGTAGCAATGATAACCACCGAAATTATTACCTGATGAGCAACTCCAACAAAACGCCCACTACTGCGACAGTTTAACTTCGAGTGAGAGGCGGCGGAGGTGAAGAGCGCACTGGCATCAGACGCATCAGCAACCTATATTGAAGTTGTCCCTCATGAACAACCGGAATAAATGCAGTCGTCACATGTGAATCATTGTTGGCTTTTCCATGCTCAATGCATGCACAAGTCACATACATCTGCACGCAGACACCTGGAGTTGCCACATTTGTCTCCATGATGAATATGTATGGAGAAGCTGTGCAAGGATGAAGTGGGAATAGTCCACTCGATTGACTACTACATAGCCAGACGCCACCTCGGTCGGCTTGGACAATGGCCGGATGAGCGCTTTGAGCGTATTACGTCTACCTCGCCGCAATGCCGCTGGTTGTCATCATCATGGGTGTATGTATCACAAGCGACGCCTTGGGGGCGCAGCCCCAACAGCAGAACCTATGATTGCGCGCTTCAGAAGGCTCTCAGGATGTTTGACATCAACACCGCACGGCCGGCCGCATAGCCTGGCACCAAGTGCTGAAGAACGACGCCAAAGGAAAGGTCGCCAAAGAGGGCAGACACAATCTGTGGTTGCTATGTATTGCAGTCTCATAGTCTCCTACACATAGTATAAAATTCGACCACATTTAATTCCCAAGCATCCACGTTAATTTACACATGGTCCATCTTCTTTGATTAAATCTTCATTTGACGAAATTATTCTCATTCAGGCAGCAGCAAATTATAATGTGGTCAACCATTGAAAAACTCAGTTTCAATCACATGAAGTGTGGGTGCCTATCCCCTGCATATCACACCTCGCGAGAATCTGGCACTGCGACGTGTAAGTTGCAGTAAGCGACGAGACGAGTTGTTACCCAGTTTAGCGGTGGCCACGTGCTTCCCAAATTCAGCAATCAACTATGTGCAAAGCTCCGCATGCTACAATCACCTGATGAAGAGCCGACACCTGCTGCATTCTGACGTCGGCCACTCCAGAGCAGACTTGTTACCTATCCTATTCATTCAGAAAGCACCCCATTTGACTCGGTTAAAAGCAAGATCACTGCAAGTTCCGACCAGCTGCCATTCCAGCTGACCGAGACGCCAAACCGGCATGTGCCAACAATGCTTCAAGATTCCAATCCCTTAAAAATGCAGGCTTGATAAGCAAGCACAGACCGAGCGCCCCACTCAGAAACTATTACGCCATCTTGCCTGGAACCGTTGACCCAGGAAAAAGCTATCCTTGGGCCGTATAGTGCGCCAGGCAGAAGCAGAGGGGGGCAGGGACACAAACGCAGAGGCAGACATTCACCGAAACACGAGTGGGTATCTACAGCCCGAGGGACTTGTCAATGAAGTGAAAGATGATGCCGCTGCCGAAGTGCGCCTTGAAGAAGGGCGCAAACACGAGCGACTCGACAGCCATGAGCTTGATGAGGATGTTGAGCGAGGGGCCGCTGGTGTCCTTGAGAGGGTCACCCACAGTGTCGCCAATGACGGCGGCCTTGTGCGCATCAGTGCCCTTGCCTCCCAGCTCGCGCGCATGCTCTGTGGCGCCAGCCTCCAGGTACTTCTTGGCATTATCCCAGGCGCCGCCGGTGTTGGACATGCTGACAGCCATCTGCACACCGCTGACCAGCGCACCGGCAAGCACGCCTGCCAGGCAGCGCACGCCAAACAGGACGCCAACAACGACAGGGGTGCCCATGACCAGCACACCTGGGGGGATCATCTCGCGCAGGCTGGCATCGGTGGAGATGGCGACGCAGCGCTTGTAGTCAGGGCGCACGGTGCCGTCCATGATGCCGGGGGTGGTGGCAAACTGGCGGCGCACCTCTTCCACCATAGCCAGCGCAGCCTTGCCCACGCTCTTCATGGTCATGGCGGAGAACCAGTATGGCAGCATGGCGCCGATCAGCAGGCCGAAGAAGATGTGAGCATCCAGGATGGAGGCATCCTTGAGAGTGATACCAGCACGGGTGACATAGGCGCCAAACAGGGCAAGAGACACCAAAGCGGCGGAACCGATGGCAAAGCCCTTCCCGATGGCGGCGGTGGTGTTGCCGGCGCTGTCCAGGGCGTCGGTGCGCTCGCGAATGTCCTCGCCCAGGCCGGCCATCTCAGCAATGCCACCGGCATTGTCGCTGATGGGGCCGTACGCGTCAATGGCCAGGCCAATGGACATGGTGGTGAGCATGCCCAGCGCAGCGCAAGCAATGCCGTACATGCCGGCAAGGGTGAATCCGATATAGATGCAGATGGCAATAATGATGCAGGGAATGATGGCGCTCTTGTAGCCCAGGGCCAGGCCGAAGATGATGTCGGTGGCAGCGCCGGTGCGGCAGGCATCGGCGACGTCGCGCACAGGCTGGAAGGCATGGCTGGTGTAGTACTCCGTCACAAGGCCGATGATGAGGCCGCCCCACAGGCCGGCGCACACGCAGATGGCGACGTAGTACCACTTGACGGGGGTGTCCACCTCCCGCAGCTGGGTGAAAATACCGGTGAACTCATTGGGCAGCAGGAACTTGGCCAGCAAGGTCACCAACGGGGTCATCACCACGGTGGACACAACCAGCTGCACCTTCAGAGCCGGCTCGATGTCGGAGACGCCCTTGGCAGGCGCGATGTCGGTGGCCAGCAGCGAGGTGAACAGGCAGCCCACAATGCCGAGCGCTGACACGCACAGAGGGAACATCATGCCGGCGAAGGTCTTCTGTGGGCCGTTGGCAAGGCTGGACACGGAGGACACCACCAGAGCGGCGCATGTGGACTCGGCGAAAGAGCCGAACAGGTCGGCACCCATGCCGGCAATGTCACCGACGTTGTCGCCCACGTTATCGGCAATGACAGCAGGATTGCGGGGGTCGTCCTCGGGGATATCCTTTTCGATCTTGCCCACCAGGTCGGCGCCCACATCAGCAGCCTTGGTGTAGATACCGCCGCCAACGCGGCCGAACAGGGCGATGGACGAGCCGCCCAGACCGTAGCCGGTGATGGCCTCGTACAGGGACACCCAGTTTTCACCAAAGTACTGCAGAGAACACAGCGGGTGGAGGGGTTAGGGTTGTTTGCATTCATACAGCTGCAGACTACGCGGCTGAGCATCAAGGATCTGGAGCGGGGACATTTGTGGGTATTCACCAGCTCAAAGATCTTAAGGGTGATGAAGAGCATCAGCAGGCCCAGGCCGGACAGGGCAAAGCCCATGACAGCGCCAGAGCGGAAGGCTGCAGCACAGGGGACGTGCGAGACAACTGTTCAGTAACCCAAGCTTCACTTCCGCCAACGAAGACAGACATGCGCTTCCTCATTCACATTTGGTTTGCCGCAGGGAGAGAGAAGCGGGTGGGAAGGAGCGGGGGAGGCAAGTTCACGAAGCAGTACTCACCAACCATGAAAGCGGGGGCCACGCCCTTCCTGGCCTCGAGGCAAGTACGGGCATTGGCGTATGTGGCAATCTTCATGCCGATGTACCCGCTGGCTGTGGATGTGACAGCACCGATGGCAAAAGCGACAGCGGAGAAGAAACCGTTGGCAAGGGCAGGGGGGTTGCCGTCTTCACCCTTCATGGAGAAGCCATCCTCGGAGCCCAGCAGCACCAGGACGACCACGGCAAAGCCGCACTGTTGGGGAGGCAGCATCGCTAAGGATTTCGTGGCAGGGGGGGTCACCAGAGGCAAACAAGAGATAGACAGGGAGCCATAGGCATGCTGCTTGGGGGGGGGGGGGGGGGGGGGGGGGAGGGGGTGCACCATGAAGACGCTCAGGTAGCGGTACTCGGTGAACAGGAACGACTCGGCGCCCTCTGCCACCGCCGCCTGAATCTCCGCGCATTTTTGCACCACCTGTTGGCAAACAGTATTGTTTGAGAAGAGCATTGTTCGACAGACCCATCAGAACAGCATGCAGGGAGCGGGGGAGCCCAGGGGCGAGACAAGAAACGTCGCGCTGAACTACGCATAAGCGTGCGAGTTGTTTCTGGACAGTGGGCGCGCGAGCGGGGGTTGACGCGGGCACAACCCGCAGGATCGGCACGAGGCTTCTGTGGCTGCCATATAGTGGCGGGAGCGGTGGAAGAGAGAGAAGTGGGGGGGGGGGGGGGGGGGGGGGGGGGATGCCCACGGCGACGAGCGGTGGATCAGCAAACGAGTGTGGTGATCAGCGCGCGGCAAGTACAGCGATCTGGAAACCATCAGCAGCGGACGACGCGATGACGTCGAGACGACGTGTACTGAAGCCTAATACATGTTCCACTGCAGAACTAACGCCGGCCGCGTGGGGCATTCCGATTACTTTCGTCAAGACGAACCCCAAGCGGAAAGACGCGCGAATGGGCAAACTGTTTGCGAGAGGCAAGAGGCACGATGCTGACCAGCCGGGTCCACGTCGGATGGCTCCAGGAGGCGGCACACAAGCCCGTGCGGGGCCCGGGCCGCCGGCGGCTGTACAAATAGAGCTCGCTGCTGTGTGCCTCGAAGGCAGCGTCATACAACAGAGACAAGCCACGCGCCTACGGCTGCTTTCCCCCAACGTTTCAAGGTGGGGGTGTGAAGGGGAGGTAGGAGGGCGTGCAGACAGTTCGATGGACTAACTGAGCGGGCGGGGGCGGTGCGCCGCCGTTCCGCTGCAAGAATATAATAGATATAGGGCGGACTCGCGGCGAAGGTTACGCAGCACGACACCAGCAGTCAGGTGGAAAACGTGTTTTCGTCTGACGACCACTTCGCGGAACTGGCGCCATCACGGGGTGCCACAAAGCAGGAGGGCGTACATGTGTAGATAGATAAAATGGATGCGTAAGCGGGGGCAAATACCTCCTCATCGCCGCGCTGCTCCTCCTCCAGCAGGTACTCGCCGCCGTTGTTCCCCCGGACGGCGGACGCCGCCAGAAACCTTGACGGATGCGACGCGCTTCCATAGCACGGCGGCCCAGGCGATTCCGATCAGCGAGCATATCGGAATAAGCAGCGAGACGAAGAGATCCTTGGAAGCGGAATCCATAGCTAAAAACGGCCCGGCCGCGACGGCGGTTGGGCAAAGGGTTGACTAGGGGGAGAGATCTGATGCCTCCGAGGCGGGGCGACAACGTGATGGCGATGGCGTGTGGCGGCCAGATCAGGTGCTGTCGGAACGTCGGGGTCGGCACCGTTACACCGCTGCTACAAGATGGATTCCAGAAAGGGAACAAATCGTTATATGTTCGTATTACATATCCATATATTACGGCAATATTATGCTTTTTTTTTCCAATAATACGACTCCCATCAGATGATGATATGCTGCTGATGACGCGGCACCTCATCATCTCGGATGACGATGGCAGATGAGGTTTGTATGGGATTTACACCTGGATGTACGTACATCAGTCTCCGCTACCGACGTACAGTTCTACACCTCTCCTGTCCAACTTATTAATCCTTAGATATAAGACTGCAACTAATCCTTAATGGTTCAGTAGCATCAGTTGTGGTTCACAATCTATCCGCAGAAATAATGTTCATATATCGGATGTATTTCGGAAAGCAATTGTTTGGTTCGGACTAATAAATCAGATCAGATTTATAGATATAATATTGATTTATCAGTATTAGATTTGATCACACATCTACCGGTACCTGCACTTGGGTATCTGGCGACTTCATGAATACACATACAGCACATCGATATCGAGTTAGTTACGTAATTACTACGGGAAATCTTCCATAATGTCATGTTCTTCTGCTGGGCGAAGGTCTGGCAAATCAAGCGGCGATGCTTGCAACAGCGCCAGCGGGATCTCCACTCCGCCAGCTGCCATCTCCACCCCCACACAACTTGCATAGGGCCCGTCTGTGGAGCTATTCCCAGGGGTTTGGATGGCGGTGGCTCTGCGGCGTGCCGGTGGTCGGTAGAGGGCAAAATGGCTGGAAACAGTGGCTTGGGGATTACTCACGCAGCTGTTTTGAAACCATTTGTACGTACCAGAAATAACAAACTGCATTGCCTAGTCTGACAGTGCCTCTAACAGTCGATTATCAGTGATGCTCATGTGCGCGCCAGCATCGACTGCCTATCTGTCTGGATGGGCCCATGCCATCATCCACCATTTTTAAAATGCTGGAAGCACGATGGCGCTTTGGAGAGGCCATGGTAGGACATGTTTAAATCGCGCGAGGGCTTATTTACACATGAGAATGCAGCATTTGTGTAAAGGCGGGCCTAATGGAGTCAGTCGGATGGGCTGTGCACTCTTGCGGCTGCTGGCCAGAATCCGCACCCTTAACCTGCATGCAGGGACCGGCATGAGGTGGATGGTACTATTGCCAAGAACATCACGTAGGTGTTGGGTGCGGCTTCTCGTCCGCAGATACCAATTATTGGCTGCACAAGCAACCCTGCACAAAGCCAGTTCGTCCTCACTGTCCGGGCCTGGATGGGGTTCGAGTACAGCACGCAGCATCACCGTGGCAGCAAGTGCCGCTTGGCATTGTCCACGGCCACCACAACCTCTTCCTCACTGACGCCATTTGCGCCGTCCTTGTGGTACGTCATCATGTGGTCCATCGAGCCGTGCTGGTACTTCATGCCTGCGGGGCCTGCAGGCACCATCGCTGGCGCGTCCTTGGCCTTCGTGAAGGTGAAGAACTGGTGCATAGAGATGAAAACGATGGAGACGCCAAGCAGGAAGTTGAGTGTGATTGGGTGGCTGAACATCATCATCGACATGATGCCAGTGAAGATGGTGGCCACCGTAGAGGAGTACTTCTTGAGGATGGTGTCGGCGTACTTGAAGAAGAAGGAAGACAGGATGCCTTGGCACGCGTTGTTCACCACCAGGAGTGCTGTGTAGGTGTTTTGCCCCGAAAACATTGATCCCAGGCTCTTCTCCTCCAGCATCGTCACCAGCAGCAGCCCCGCAATGTTGAACGCGGCGCCGTAGAAGTACATGAAGAAGTTCTGCAGGTGCACGCTCGTGTCCATGTGCTTCTTCAGCGCGATCTCGTTGTACACAGATGCGGCTGCTGGCACAGTGACCTGCGGCACGCAAGGTGGCAGCATAAGCAGCTAGATGGATGCGAGTGGATGCAGTCCGCAAAGAAGCGGATGACAGCGCTATGTACATGAAAAAACACCAGCAGGGTGCGGGAGTCGATGTAAAATGAAGAGGTATAACTGTTGGACTCGGTAAAGGACGCTCAGAAAGCGCCCTGCTCTCTCTGATGCATTTGCATAGATGTTTGCGGCAAATGGGCAGGACCGAGGGTGGGGCGGGTCACCGAGAGCGCTGTGTACAGGATGGCTACGGGTGCGAGACCAGCAGCGGGGTTTCCGTCGGGGCAGCTAGAGAGCTGGTTGATAGTGATGCCCGCCACCAGCAGGAAAAGAGCCTCCCACTGCAGCACGCTGAACTGCCGCTTCATGAGAAACTTGAGCAGGAGCGCAATCACAAACACCTTCAGGTTGCCCAGCATCTTCGTGGTCGTTGGCTTGAAGTACAGCTGCATGAGGAACTTGAGGTAGTTGTTCAGCGCGTATAGCCCCGCAGGCACCATCAGCAGGATGTTGTGCTTGGCATCGCAGATGAAGGACCTCAGGGAGCGGTACATGGGCTTGCCCGGCCGGCCAGTACCCTGAAGCATCACAGGGCAGGGCTCTGTCATGCGGGTGCCTGACATCGCAGAACCGCGCACGCAGACATGACTGCAGGTCCATGGATGGAACACGGGTTTGGAGCAGGGGCGTACCAAGTACATGAGCAGGCCAATGGCGAAGGTACATTTGCAAAACTCGGTGAGAAAGTTGACGCTGACAGGGTTGAATGCGAAATGGCCCGTGGCATCCTTGGACAGGTGCACCAGGATGGGCTGCAGGCCTGCGAAGCATAGTGAGGAGGTAGCCTGTCTACTGGGAGACGGGGCTGTACAGTGCGGAGGTGCTGTGGGACTCACCTATCAGGAGGCAGTCACTCCCCACGAGCGACACACGCAGCCATCGCGACGCCTGGACCTTTTTCTGCTCCAGTGGCACCGCGTAGGCCGCCGCGACATGTCCCCCCTGCGATGAGGCAGACCTCCGTTACTCTGCACCCACGCTGGGCCAGTCGTCTGAAGCGCGCAGGTCTCCTTGAGAGGGGGACTAGAGGGAGGGGGCAGCACCTTGGCAGGAGACATGCGTCCAAAGTCCTTGCTGGCCGGAGCAGGTGCAGGCACGGTGTACGTGACAGGAGTCTGCGGGAAGAATAAGATCAGCGGGTCGGCACTCATCGATCTAGGTGGCATCCACACTGCCCGACCCACCCATCACTGCGAGTGCTCCTCCAGATGCTACCGCCCGTCTACCCCCCCCCCCCCCCCCCCTCTTCCTCCCTTACCGGCCGTGCAGTATCTCGAAGCTCACCTGCATCGCGCCGCGCCGCTGCTATTCAAAAGCCGCTGCAAGCCCTGCCTAGCAGGCTTCGCGGCGCGCTTCCTGCATTGGGCCGACGGTGACGGTCAGAAATCACGGCGCCTTCAGCGCCTCGCCCCTAGCCCATCCAGCATGCAGGGGGCCGCGTCGTGCCACGAAATGGCAAACCGCGGCGGGCCGAGCACAGCTAACAGCGGGCCCCGGTTATCGGTCCGACAGCGACATGTCCCAGAGCCTCGCGAATCCCGGACGCGAGCCTCATCGGGTCACGCCTGGCCTGGTCGGCCAGGGTCAGTGGGGTGGGTGGCCGATATTTGAGAACAGCCGGCGTGGGAGTTATGTCCAGATGGCTCCGCACATCGTATACTTTTTGGTTACAGATGGCTCCGCACATCGTCGGCAAGATGCCACTGAGTTATGCGTGCAACAGGGACCCCCGACCCACCGCCGCCGCCCATTTTGCAGGCTAAACAGGCAGGGAAGCAGCGCTCAGGAGCGAAAAACATAGGTGAGCGCGGCCCGGCAGCGCGTCGCACCTCTCCGGTTATCTGAGGCAGTTGCACCGCGCAGTTATTGCGCAACCGCGATGTCCCTGCTGTCTGTTGACAGGCTGTCGATGCCGACGGCGCTGTGCCTGTGCGAGTCAACGGACCCTCCGCGGGATCGGACTGCACGCCAACGGAATATCCCGAGCAGGTACCTGTGGCGGTTGCACGTCGGCGTGCTATTGCAAGCACGGCGGAGACAAGCCCCCACTGCAACCGGGAAGCTCTCGCCGTCCAGTCGTCAAGTGCTGGAGACGCTGAACTGAGCAGTCTCCCCCAAGTGTTACAGGGCCAGACGACCTCCCGCTCGAGTGCGACGTGCGCCCCGCGCGCTGCTGGCGGGCGGGGCCGCGGGGATATATCAGGTGCCGTACCAGTACCAGTACCTTATGCGGGATGCGGGCCGCTTTATTTAGGCGGCTTGCTGTGTTGATTTTCTAATTCTGGGGAACTGCCCTTTTTGTAATTCACACCAGTACCTGGTGTTCCTGGCCTTTTTGTAATTCACACCAGGACCTAGGTTCTGATATCGCGATGCATCACTCCTCCGTCGTCCGCCTTTTTCACGGCCCCGGGACAGCAGGACTGGGACCATTTAGGCCAGTAAGAATTGTAAGTGTGTTTTAGGTACCCCCCCCCCCCCCCCCCCCCCCCCCCCTCTCTGAACCCCCCCCCCCCCCCCCCCCCTCTCTCCATAAGCTTTGTAGCTGGCTGATGAAATGTGTAATGTACTATCAGCATCAATGTTCCGGGGAAAAGTGCTGCAATTGTCCATATCTTGTGTAGGGGGCAGCCGCCACACACGTAGGTGTGCATATCAAGGCACAAAATGTCAGCATTCAAAGCACAAAGCACACGATTATAGTAGTGTTCTATGGCTGCCCCTCCCCCTTCTGGCGTGTGCCCACCACGCGAACTCGAAGTGCCGAGTGGGCACCTCTTCCATCGCATCCCAAATATTATCTTGAAGCATGGGGCTGCTACCGGACGCGCCAGTCACACGCCGCCTCTTCTTGCCCGAGGATGGCGAGCTGAACAGCCCATACGTACTCCACGACAACCACTGCAATGTGTTCAACGAGCTCAAAGGCTAGGCTCGGGTCCATGTCGTTCACTGCATATTGTAGCATGTTGCGCAAGGTGCGGGGCTCTAGCCAATCATAATGCGCTATAGGGGATTCATCACAGGCCTAACGGAAAGCTCCATGCCGTCCCACTTCACCTTCACCTTCACGGTGTGCCTGGTGGATACCGATACCCAAGCCGAAGGCTGGCGACGTGAGTAGGCGTGGTTGTGGACTGATAGGTATTTGGGCTCGGGCCGACAGCAGCATGCCGGCCTAGCGCGGCGGCGGCAGTGTTGGTGAGGGTTGTGCGGTGCGTACTATACGGTACGGCGTTTAGCTGGAGCCGGTAAGTAAAGCGGAAAGTCTCCAAACTTTGGGCCAGCCATCAAATCCCCCCCCCCCCCTCTGTTTTGAGCGACATAGCATATGGCATCTAAAACACACTTTAGTTAGACAAAGTGCGAGTCTCATTTTTGCCAAAGGTTTACTACGGCCGGCGAACGGTAGTCAGCGTAGCGGGGCCGGAGGAGGCGAGCGCGTGTAATCTCGGCGAGCGTCTTGTCCCCCGCGTCTGCATCGCCCGCCGTCTTGAGCCGCAAGTAGGCGAGGAAGTCGCTGCGGTGTTGGTTGCTGGCCCCGAAGGCCACGAACGTCGCCTTCATGACGCTAACGTCATCCGGACTAGGGGGGATTGCCTAGCTAGCCGCTCCCTCGATCGTCGCAGCCGCCTCGCAGAGGGCTGCGTGGGAAGCCGCATCGTAGAAGCCGAAACAGTACAGCGATCGGTACTGGTCAAGCGTGGCCCAGTGCCGCTTCTCGGTGAGAATTCTGCTGGTCTCGTCAGTAGATGAGATGTCGAAAAAATCCGCCGTCGCAGACAGGCCGGGCGCCGGATGAATAGCGAACCCGGGCGCAATAAGGGGTGCCCACTCCTCCCACGTGAGAGAGTCATCTCTGACGGCGGGGGGCGGGCGTGCCAACGGAGGTTCGCCAGGTAGGTCCTTTGGCTGGACCGGGTAGAATCGTAAGGTTTTGTCCGCATTCCTATGGTAGGGTTTGCGCAGGGTATCCGCAGGGTTCTGGAGGGTGTCTGGAGGGCGCGCGGGTGTGGAATCGGGGCGGAATCGGGGCGGAGTCGGGGCGGAATCGCGCAGAATCGGGGCGGAATCGGGGCGGAATCGGGACGGAATCGGCGCGCGCAGGACGGCGGAATCGGGCGGAACCGGCGGAATCGGCGCGGAATCGGCGCGGAATGGGCGCGGAATCGCGCGCGCGGGAGGGAGGAGGGTAGGGTATGGATAGGGTCTCGACTGGGTCTGGGCTAGGGTTTCGGCTGTATATTGTCGCAACGTATGTAAATGAAGTCGCTTCGAGTACTGGATGTATGCTCCGGTACTGACAGTGTCAAGCGCGCACTGGACCGGTTTTATCCCGGTGTGAACATCACATATGTATCTATCGATAATGTCGCCAAGTTGCACCAGCGCT
This sequence comes from Tetraselmis striata, assembly GCA_006384855.1. Taxonomy (NCBI): domain Eukaryota; kingdom Viridiplantae; phylum Chlorophyta; class Chlorodendrophyceae; order Chlorodendrales; family Chlorodendraceae; genus Tetraselmis; species Tetraselmis striata. The sequence continues at coordinate 11,477 of VCJN01003246.1, read as the reverse complement.
GCACTTCTTACCCATGTCGAAAGAATATTATACCATAGTCGACAGAATATTACACAAACCTTTCCAGACCCTAGCCGAAACCCTAGCCCAGACCCAGTCGAGACCCTATCCATACCCTACCCTCCTCCCTCCCGCGCGCGCGATTCCGCGCCCATTCCGCGCCGATTCCGCCGGTTCCGCCCGATTCCGCCGTCCTGCGCGCGCCGATTCCGTCCCGATTCCGCCCCGATTCCGCCCCGATTCTGCGCGATTCCGCCCCGATTCCGCCCCGATTCCGCCCCGATTCCACACCCGCGCGCCCTCCAGACACCCTGCAGAACCCTGCGGATACCCTGCGCAAACCCTACCATAGGAATGCGGACAAAACCTTACGATTCTACCCGGTCCAGCCGAAGGACCTACCTGGCGAACCTCCCTCCTGTGCGGGCGGCGCGTCGGTCGGAGAATAAGAGCTCTTCGCGGCGGCGTCATGGACGGGCGCGTGTGGCTCGTAATCGGTGCCGCTCGGCCGCTGCGGGTCGCGGGACAGCGTGTCGCGCAAAAGGGCTGCGAGATCCGCTACCGTGGCCTCCACCTCGGCGAAGCGGGCGGGGGAGACAGCGGACGCAGACTCCGTGCTTGGTTCGTCGTCGGGGTTGGGCATGTTGAGCCGAGCAAATGCAGCGCTCGCAGCGTCGTGCGGGAACGGACGAATCAAGTCGGTAAACGCTCCCTCACAGCGCCGTGCGCTGTGCGATTGCTGCAGTGCGAGTAGCGCTATAGCAAACGGGATGAGCACAATGTCGGCCCCACCAAAATTGAAATTGAAATTGATTACAACGTGCTAGTTTGCTGCTCTCCACCGCCCAGACCGAGCTGCTCTTAGGGCCTGCCATCTCTAACCAGCATAGTAGGGAACACATAAAGCGTAATTATAGCTCCGGCTTCCGGCTATCCTCTTTCGTTTCCAAGCCCCGCCTCCTTCCATCACGTGATCAGTAGATGTGTTACTTTCGGATAACTACGGGTAGTCGCCAGTACGAGCGACTACCGCTAATTGGTAGTACGGGGATTGCGAATGCACTACTCGCCCCAACTAACCCCTAAAAGGTTTTCCTGTACATCGGCAATGCACCGGCACCGCGCAATCTTCGGTCGTCGTGCGTCTTGGCTCCACCTGCCGCCATCGCTGAAAATATCCCGCAGGTCGCGGCGCGGATCGCCCCACCACGCCGGTTGTGGCCGTCCGCCGGCCTCGGCCGTGGTCCGCCGATGCTGCCTCCATCTCGCCCGCATGAGCTCTTGCGGTAGGATCCCCAAGGGAGTCTGGAGGGGGAAAGGCGGGCACCCCCCCCCCCCCCCCCCCCGTCCGCGTGTCGTCGCTCCGTGGTCGGCAGGCCGGTCCTGCTCGCCCGCGCGCCGCTCGCCTCCGCAGCGCGCCTCGTCGCTGTAGCCGCCCGTCCAAGGTCAAGCCGAGCTAACCGCCAGCTGACTCCTCCCGCTGCATGGCTGCGACTCCTTCAGGGCACTCGGGCTCCTATCTCCTGGCCCCTGAGTCGCTGCCATGCCCGGCCTCTCCGCCCCCGATCGCCCGCCCCGCCTTTAAGTGCCGGGCTCCTGTCTCGTCGCGCTCGCCGCCCTCGCATGTTCGCACGGGACGGCTGCGGGTTTCCCGGGTGTTCCGAACGGGTCAGCCGTAGGGCGCCGCCGAACACTCCGCCGTACTACTAGGCCGGGATTCGAGTGATTCACAGGTGGAACACGTACGGGTGGGGGGTACGCCATATCTTCTGCAGGTCGGTCGCGGGTCGTACCAAGGTACGAGAACACGATTTTATTTCGAACAGCCGGGTACGGGTCTTAGGGGTTACCAGCGCCCACCACGTGGAGGTGGGGGTGGCGCCGCCGGGCCTGCTGCACCCAGGATCCTCCGCTCCTGGTGGGCCGCGGCCTGGCGGCGGGCGCCCGGCCCCACCACCACCTACGTAGTGTTAGGGCTCAGTTGTTATACTCCATTTCCCTATAGCCATAATGTTCTGCTATACTAGCAGGTATAACCCCCGCAAAGGTAGTACGACTACGCATCCGCGGAGTCGCTGTACATATTAGTATTGCGGGCGTAAATATTAGTAGTATAAGGCCGAAAACTGTTCTGGAATTCTCTAGAGTTCTCTGACTCAAGCCTTACGTGGCTAACACAGCACGGGTATCCCATGACACCCGGCTAACATAGCACAGGTATGACTATGACCTCGGCGGGTATAAATACCGCCTCGGACAAGTCTACTAGGCAGAATTCAGAGACAGAACTACACCCCTGCACATAAGTTTGGGGTCCCTTTTCGGCAGTCTCAAGACTTCACAAGTCTAGGGTACCTGAACGTAGGGTATATGAGATGAAACCCTGGAATCTCAGAGGGCTTTATAAAACCTGCATGACGAGTGGCTCAAACCGAAGCTTAATGACCTTTGACTAGGGAATCACGCTGCACTTGGTGCGTGGATGGGCGTCGCCTGCAACTGCACCAAAACGGGGGTCGGTATCACGCACACGCCGACGCGCGTGCATAGGCAACCAAACGGCGGGATGGGCATGAACGCGTGAGGAAACACATTGGCGAGGGGCTAGGGTGCATTTGGTTGGGGTGCAGCCGTGTGGGCGGCGGCCAGTGCATGTCGCGTTGCGATACTGGCATGGCATCAGTGTCGGCCACGCGCGGCAACACCCCCTTGGCTTCAAAACGCTATAACTTCTCAGGGTTTGCTCAGAAAAACTTTTTAAAAATATCACGCCATTCCTCGTTCAATTCTGCGTCGGGAACACGCTTCCATAATCACAAAATCGATTTTTGGGGTCTCCGGAAAAAATCCCCAAAGATGATCATCCAAGTTGCCCCTCACTGCCTCATGTGCCCACCCATATCGGGCGCGTGGCTTTGCGCCAAGTGCGTGTCTAAGCCCCATACTCAGTTGCGCGAGAGCGTTATGTATGTCGATGACCACGGACCACCAACACTTGGCATGTGCCACCTCCTAGCGATACACACATCTACCAGCCAAAATGCCATTTTCCACAGCATTTTTCAAGGAATTTCATATTAATCAAAATCCACGCCCCTACCGCGCCACCCCGCCCACGAAACGGTGCAACTGGCATTCCACCACGCGCCCCTATAGTAGAGCATTGCCCTACGCCAAGGGGGCCATCGAGCGCCTCTCCTACGTGCGTTCGCCACAGAAACAGCAGCATTTTCACCCCAAAACTGCTCCCCACAGTGGCCAACTTGACGTTGGGGTGTCACGTCGTGCCTATAGCGACATGCTTTCAGTGGCCTACACGCACGGTGTGTGCAACTTATTCCAAGGGCCGTATCCACCGAGTTTGGTGCGACGAGTGCCGCTATTTCCATAGGTTTGGACGGTTGGCGCAACCCACAACTTTCTGGCGCCAACGCACCATGCAATGATTTCGCGTTTTTGAAAGGGCGCCCACAAATGGTCGTGTTGTCGCGCGGGTGGGTATAAAGCGCACAATAGGCGTTCGCCCGAACTATTCCCACTGTAGTTAGCATGTATGCACATGCAGCCGGCGTTATCCTCGGCCATGCATGCGCTTTGCGATCGAAAATGCAAAACCCGGACTTATGTGGAGGGGTGTATAACCCAGGAACCCCTGTAACCAGAAGAGACTGGCCATACTTTCTAAATCCTTCCGCTGCATCCTAAAGGGCCTAAAGAACAGGCTTAAGCTAGAGCCTAACACTTGGTTTCGGAGCTTAGACAGCGGTAAGCGACGTAAAGATGGCTACACCAGGAGAGACACCACCTGAGGACAGCGGAAGCTTTCCGGTAGCGGCCACTGCCGGCGAAGCACAGCCGATTCCGCTCGAAGGAGGTCAAGAGGGCACGCAACCGACCCTCGCAACTATGATGAGCATGCTTCAACGACTAGCCGACCGAGTCGAGACTATGTCGACGGAGCAAGCGAGGATGCAAGATGTAGCGCAAGCTACAACGGCGGCAACGGCGGAGATTCGCCGCTTGGACGAGTACGTGCGACAAGGCTTCAGTCATTTCGACGATCGAGTGAACCGGAGCCGAGTTGTAGAGCAGCAGATGCGAGACTAGCTTCGTTCTGCCCGGACCAGCGACATGCCTGGGCTCATGCCGAGCGATGTGAAACCAGCGAAGATCGAGAAGCTATCGACTACGAATATCGACGAGCTACGGAACTGGTTTCGTCATGCACGGGGTTACCTGAAATATCACAACGTAAACCCGGAGGAACCTCGTAGCGTGTACTGGGCATCTGGCTATTTTCACGGACCCGTATCCAAGTGGTGGTACGCGCAAGTGGCGAGTACGCACGACGAAATTGGCGGCGGTTTTACCGGTATTACGCACATGGAGGCGGCACTAATCACCGAATTCTGTGGACGTACACCGGCGAAGCAAGCTCGTATCAATCTGGATCGCGCGACACAGCGGACTACAGTACAGAAGTACGCGAATTATTTCCGCGAGCAACTACTGGAGTTACCACATCGTCACGAGGAAGATAATGTACATGACTTCCAGCGCGGACTGAAACCCCATATTCGAAAGGAGGTTGCCCTGAAAAACCCTAAGACCCTGGCAGAAGCTGTACAGGCAGCTCTGGCTGTTGAAGCTGCGGAGCGGGAGACAGATGTGCACCGCGAGATCCGTCGCGAGCGCCTAAACATCATGGACGACGATGGCGACGACGACGAGCAGTACTACAGCGGTGCTGAGGGTGAAGCTACAGAACAAGAAGACGACCTGTTGATGGCGCGGCGATTGACCGAGGAGGAGTTTGAGAGATTTAAGAAGGAAGGTCGCTGCTTTATCTGCAGGGCGAAAGGTCATGTTGCGTCCGCGTGCCCGAGCAAGAAGAAGAAGATTTCTGAATATCGACCCAGAAAGACCCGGCCGGGAAACTAAGACGTGAGTCGGCCGCGCGCGGCGCGCGACAGGGTGAAGGACTGTCCCCTAAAACGGCTCGCGAGACTACAGAAGTACAGCCCTCGTATCCTCAAACGACATTGAGGCCTGATTTCCTCCACAAGGATTTCAGCGACTGGATGGTACATCGCGAATTATTTCACGAGTACACGAAGAAATACGGACCCTGCGACCTGGACGGAGCTTGCGATAATGACGGCCTGAATTCTCAAGTTTCTGGTAGTTTTTGCTGTCCGACGCGCCCATTTCAGGAACAGGATCTCGGAGAATATCGGCGTATTTGGCTAAATGCCCCGTATGACCGAATTGAAGAATTTTTGGGCCACTACCTTCGGCAGAAGTTATTGCATCCGCATCTACGAGCAATTATTGTGGTCCCAAAATGGTCGCGTAAGCCGTGGTTTCGACTACTTAGAAATTTTCGTCTGGTGGATGAGTTGCCAGCGGAGACTCCTGTGTTTACGTGCCCAACGAACGATGGCATAGAAGGTGCGAGACAAGATGTTGGCCCCACTCGATGGGCGACACAGATCTACGCTGACGATGGCGCCGGCGTACGGTTTCTACCGCAGCACCTGAGAACCCCACCGAAGCCTGAGTGGACGCACTCGAAGGTTCTAGTAACCGATGGAAGACGAGTGCTTCTGACTGTAGAAGACAGCGGACTGATTTGGTTTCCAGAAGGCAAGCGCGGCGACACGGACGCGACGCCGGAGACAACAGCAGTACGACGATTACTCGAGCAAACTGGGTACCGGGTACAGGAGAGCAATCTACGGTACCTCGGCACTCAGCGGACGGGAGACAACCGGTGTCCTGTATACCTGTATCGCGCTCGTCGTAATACTGTACCTACGAAGCCCCCTTTGAACCGTGCACTATGGACAACCTGGAAGAAATTATTGGAGGCACGAAGTACGGGTTATCTGGAGACGGAGACAGTACGCTACCCACTACGGTACGAAAGCTTCGGCGAACAAATTGATGAATATGTCAACCGTAACGTCCGACTACCTGGCGAAGACTCCACATCGCGTTTGTGCAACGTATCTTCACCGAGTGGTACCCGACTGCTGACTATTACTGGCGAATTGCGAGGACGACACTGTAAAATACTGGTGGACTCTGGTGCAACCGAAAATTTTGCGAGTACCGAATGGGTGCAATTGCATCAGTGCCCTACAGTATCCGGAGGAAAACACCGTATAAAACTGGCGAACGGCAGTATGAGTACCAGTACCAAACGGCTGAGGAGCGAAGTACTCACCGTAGGAGCTTTCGACTATAAATTGGACGCTATAGTTACAGACCTGGAGAAATTCGACATTATTCTCGGACAACCTTGGCTGGAAACAGTTAATCCTGACATCGACTGGACTGCTAAAATTATTAAACACCGGAAGACTGGACAACACATTGCTACAGCGGAACAGTATACAGTACCTACGACGGTTTACCACCTGGACGCGGCTAAGATGGCGAAGGAGCTGAGGAAGAGTCGCGGCGAGGAACTGTTTGCTGTTGCGGTACGCGAGGTGTTCGATGCGGTAGCTGAGCTGCGCACGGACCAGTCGACCGAGTGGACCGAGGAGCTCAAGGAGTCCCTTATGGAGTTTGCAGACATCATCGCGGAGCCTACTGACCTGCCACCGGAGCGCGAGTTCGACTTTGAGATCAACCTGGAGAGTGATGAACCCCCCAAGGAACGAACGTACCGTATGTCACCAGCAGAGTTGCAAGAGGTACGGTCACAACTGGAGGAATTGTTGGCAAAAGGGTGGATTCGTCCGTCCAAGTCAAACTACGGCGCCCCAATTTTATTTGTGCGTAAGAAAGACGGCACTCTGCGTATGTGTGTGGACTACCGTAAATTGAATGACCTTACGAAGAAAGACCGGACCCCGCTTCCTCGCATCGACGAATTATTGGACTCATTGTATGGTGCGACTATTTTCAGTACTCTGGACCTGTACAAAGGCTACCATCAAGTACGAATTAAACCGGAAGACATCCACAAAACAGCGTTCCGGACACACTATGGACTCTACGAGTACTGTGTGTTACCTTTCGGCTTGACAAACGCCCCAGCTGGATTCCAGACTATGATGAACCGTGTTTTGAGCCCATATCTCGGCAAATTCTGCGTGGTATACCTGGACGACGTGCTGATCTACAGCAAGACAGCTGAAGAGCATCTCGAGCACATCAGATTGGTGCTACGGGAGTTGCAACGACACCACTTGCATATCAAGCTGTCGAAGTGTTCGTTCGGCGGTACTAGCGTGGAGTTTTTGGGCCATATCGTCGAAGCAGGACAGATCAAGATGGACCCCCGGAAGGTGGAAGCAGTTCAACAGTGGCCCGTGCCGAAGACAGTAAAGGACGTACGAGGTTTTCTCGGCCTTGCTGGCTATTACCGCAAGTTCATCCATAACTTCGCGGCTATTGCGGCGCCACTACATGACCTGACGAAGAATCAACCGGAGTTTGTGTGGACGCCTCGTGCTGATGCGGCGTTTCGTGCATTAAAGGACGCAATGGTACGAGCACCTGTACTGAGTATACCGGACACATCTGCGGACGCCCGTTACACATTGTATACAGATGCTTCTGGATTTGCAGTGGGAGCTGTGCTGCTGCAAGATCAAGGCTCAGGACTTCGACCTGTCGCGTACCATGCACGCAAGATGAACAAACACGAAGTTCACTACCCGGTACATGAGCAAGAGTTGTTAGCGGTTCGTGATGCACTCATCAAGTTCCGATGCTACCTTGATGGAGCGGCGGGCTTTACGGTCATCACCGACCATGACACGCTACGGCACTTCTTTCGCCAACGCGATTTGTCGACGCGGCAAGTACGATGGCTGCAAGTGTTTGCGCCTTACCAACGACATATGGACATCGTCTACAAGCGAGGAGCTGCCAATCATGCGGACGCCCTCTCTCGGCGACCCGACTTGAAGGATGCGCTACAGAAGCTAGATCTGCTAAACAACTGGTCAGAAGACGAGGCTGACTGCGAAATAAATTCAGTTTTATTTGCTATGGAGTCGCAACTACAGGCGGACAACAAATTTTACGACGAAATCAAGACCGCATATGACTCCGACGAGTACCTGAAATCGCGGAAAGCTTTACCATCCTGGCTAGTACGTCACAGTAATGGTCTACTGTACGCCTACGGCTCACGACTTTACGTACCAAATGTGGCGGACCTGCGACAACGAGCACTGTATGAACTACATGACGCGCCTACTGCTGGACACCCAGGAGGACGACGACTACTGGCGCGTACTGTGGAACTGTACTGGTGGCCCCGTATGAAACAGACTGTCACTAACTACGTGCGACGCTGCCCTACCTGTCAACGTACTAAGGCGGCCCGGCATAAGCCATACGGCTTACTTCAGCCCCATGACGTACCGTCACGACCATTTGAGGTAATATCCCTGGATTTAATCACAGATCTTCCGGAGTGCCAGGGGTATGACTCAGTAGTGATTTTCGTATGTCTACTGTCAAAGCGAGTAATTGTTGAGCCAACTACGAAGACAGTTACTGCTGAAGGCTTGGCGGAGATTATGCATCGCTCAGTTTTTCGTCATTTCGGCCTACCGGCTAAACTCATCTCTGACCGAGACCCCAGATTTATGTCGGAATTCTGGCAAGATATGTTCAAGACCATGGGTACTAAGCTGAACATCTCTACAGCTTTTCATCCAGCAACCGATGGCCAGACGGAACGCACTAACCAAACTTGGGAGCAAGTGCTACGCTGCTACGTGCACCCCCTGCACGATGATTGGGTCAACCACCTCACCAACGTGGAGTTTGCGATCAACGCTGCTCAGTCGACTTCGACTACTATGTCCCCTTTCAAGGCGACTTTGGGATTCGAGCCGACTACACCTGCTACTACTCAACTCGCAACCGAGCCAACTCGAGCTCTTCCGGAACACGTCAAGTATGTACAGGAGCTTCATCGCTTCGCGCATGATTGCGTACTGGAGGCTCAAACTCGTATGCAGACTACAGCTAATCGTAAACGACTACCCGTACCATTCAAGACCGGCGACAGAGTTAAGCTGAAGGCGTCTCATCTGAAGTTTATTCAGCAACCCTGTGCTAAGCTACGCGATCGCTACGTGGGCCCCTTCGTCATTACAGAGCAGATCTCACCAGTTGCTTTCCGATTGCAACTACCTGCGGGCGTACGAGTCCACGACGTGGTGCACGCGAGTATGCTGGAAAAGTGGTATGACGACCCTGACCAACCGGCGAAGTCTGAACGAGTACCGATTGTCCACGACGCAAACCGATTCCATGTTCAGGACATACTCGATGTTGCCTTCAACAACAATGGCACTGGACTACTGTTTCGAGTGCGATGGGCGTTCCCGTACAACGTACCAAGCGAAGACACCTGGGAGCCCCTACGCGGAGTCAAGCACCTGGACATTTTCCGGTCGTTCTTACTGTCTAAACCATACCGACAGTTTACTGAGAGCCCAGACTTCATTCGGTTCCGGAATCGCTACCCAAGCCGAGTACCTTCCGCCTGAACTTCAAAATCAAGACTGTAGTTTCCTGTAGTTCTGTGACACCTGCACAGCGAGGACGCTTGTGCTTAAGGGGGAGAGAGTGTTATACTCCATTTCCCTATAGCCATAATGTTCTGCTATACTAGCAGGTATAACCCCCGCAAAGGTAGTACGACTACGCATCCGCGGAGTCGCTGTACATATTAGTATTGCGGGCGTAAATATTAGTAGTATAAGGCCGAAGACTGTTCTGGAATTCTCTAGAGTTCTCTGACTCAAGCCTTACGTGGCTAACACAGCACGGGTATCCCATGACACCCGGCTAACATAGCACAGGTATGACTATGACCTCGGCGGGTATAAATACCGCCTCGGACAAGTCTACTAGGCAGAATTCAGAGACAGAACTATAACCCAGGAACCCCTGTAACCAGAAGAGACTGGCCATACTTTCTAAATCCTTCCGCTGCATCCTAAAGGGCCTAAAGAACAGGCTTAAGCTAGAGCCTAACATCAGTGGTAGGACTCTGCTAGAGGTCGGGAGCTGTCCGCAAAGAGCGGCTGTCAGCAGCAGCTTGCTAGCGACCTTTCTAGAAATTTCCGACTCCCGGCACGCCATGCGAGGCTGTACGGAAATGACTGGAAATTGTGCGCCGCTAACGTTCGCTCCACTCGGTCTATCTGCTTAACCTCAATTAAGTACGAAACAACGATACAATTCGTACTGACCTTATCACATCGAAATAGTACTTGCATAATTGCCAAGCGTTTTCAAATTGCCGTGATGGATGCAGATGTACGTAGCGCGCATTGCTGCGGAGTATATATACGTACACTTGCCCACAAAAGTCTTGCCACCCTTGCTTGTTAAGCATCAATTGTAGACGATTGGCCCATTATGAGCCCTCACCTTCGTTTCCAGCCGCGCCCTTCCATGTATGTGCCACAAGTGAACATGACATCATGCGTGGGGGCAGCCGTAGCTTAGCGGCGTTTGTTGTGCTCTCATCGTTGTATAAGCCATACGTGTTGTAGTGCGTGTCTTTGTCCATGGTTAGTACTGAATTTGAAAACCCAATGTCCTGAAGGCACCTTTTTTTATTGCACATGCGCCTGGAACTGTTGGCCAATTGACAGGGAGAGACTGGACTAGAATCACCAACGGCAGCGCGTGCTTGCAGAAGGACTTGTGGAGTAGCATGCTGCAGCCGAAAGCACTGGTGGCTCCTCGGGCGACCGTTTCCTCTTACGGCCCATTGACTCACGGGACTAGGCAGTTGCATTGCTTGGTGGTTGCACTTGTCGTTTCAAGAGAGTGAGGCACCACATCCACTGTCCCAACAGCTATGCAATCGTTGCTGTAGTGGCCATCATCCGTGCCACCTGCGCGTGCGAGATAATATGAGTGACACAGTCGCACCCATGCCATAACGGGCATGCAAACAAGAATGGAAGCAACAACACGTTACTTGTGCATATGATGATATTATAGAAGGCCTTGCAGCTTGCACACTTATGACCCTTGACAAGGCATGTTGTGGAGATAAGCAACCCGACGATCTTGGAATGCCCAGCATCGCACCAAGCCTAATTTCATGGGGCGCAATATATGCTGTCCGGATCGCCTGGCAAGTTGGGGTCTGGTCCTAGAACATATAGCAGGCGCGCAGTGTCTGCTGGTTCTTGCTGCAAGCAAGAGAAGCACCCGCTCATCATACTGCGCGTTCACGCTGATTCCGAGCGTGATGGGCAGATATTTTCGTGTGCACGGAGGAGTGATTGAAGAGCAAGGAAATATAAGTTCGCACTTGTGTGTTTATGAAATTGATATGCGGTGGAATATGAGCTAGCACTTCGACATAACTATATTATTGAAAGTATAAATATATGATACAGCAAACACACCTAATAATATAATTAGTATTTTTGAAAGAGAGGGAGAGAGAGGGAGAGAGAGACTACTCCAATCAA